>SRHC01003447.1:200131-286562 GCA_004794325.1 Pomacea maculata | reverse complement strand
GAGCAACTGGGGCCTCATCTGCAGCTCGTTACTTCCTACTTGTTTTTGCGCGAACTTTTGAACTTTCGTAATCTCTCTTTTCTCTCTCGCACATAATCGCGCATGCGCTTATGCATGCATGCACACAATAAAGGTAAATGGTAAGTTTGAGTGCATTTCATGGGGAGATCCACAATATCATTTGAATAGTTTATCGACTGAATTTTATCAGCGCGCGTACCCACGCACACACCCAAACACACGGACCGACTTTTCTTCACACCACCCCACCTCTAAACACACATACACACACACGTACAACATATTCTGGGCTGTAGGGTATGCTGAGATCAAAGAGAAGCTACTTTTAACGATCTCTTGTTCCAAGTCTTTCGTTATATTTGTGCTCTGTTCTTGGGTATATCAAAGGGAACTAACCCCGTGCATCGTCACCAGCGTAAAATATCCCCCGCCCCACCCTTCACCCCAACCACACTCCATCTCTTTAACATTACAGAATCGATGCTCCATGTCATCAAAGCCACTACTATATACTTGTGCGGCAAAAAGCCAATAAAAAACAAAAACCAGATCCAAACAAAAAAAAAAAAATAAAAGGGAGGGAAAAAAAAACCTGGACAAAATAAACAGCAGCCTGTCCTTGACCTTTATGGAGTCGCCCTGAGCGCAGCTTCCTCGCTGTGACATTGTAGTTTATTTTTAGCATCTGCGACCAAACGACTTCTCTCTTTCCAGGAGATGTCCAGATAATTAACCAGCAACACCATGGTCTCCACTCCTCCTTTCATCCTCCCACCCTCAGTATCGAGTCTCACGTGCAGCTCGTCTTCATCCCCATTCAAGGCGCAGTGCAAGCATCCGGCACTACTTCGCATGAAATTAAACCGACTTAAGGTTCTATTTCTACCTGTTTCTACCTGTTTCGCTGATCTCAGCGCCTTTTTTACCTCAATTATTTTATCGATGATGTCGCTTCTAGACACTGTTTCTACTACTTCTTCGCATCTGTTTTATAGAGGATAGTACCTATTGGAGATAATATCACGAAAGGGTAATAAATGGTTGGAAAGATGAACAAATATCTACCAATATTTCCTCCATGATACAAAAAAAAAACCTCACAAAAATGAATCAGAAAAATGCTCACAGAAGTCTGCAGCAAAACCTCAATTATTTCGCTCCTGTTTCTGTCTCAGTCAGGGTTCGTCGCCAGAATTCACTTACCCAGTCTGTAGGCGGGCGCCATTGTAACGCAGTTTGCGACTAAAGGTGACAGTAAAATTTCGGGGAAAACAACCTTATATTGGCTCGCCCAAGTCTCGCGTCAGTCGATACATTCCTCACGATGGCAAGAAGGGAGGACCGAGGTGGGAACTCTACCTCCTCTAACTAAATAAATATCTCCCCCACCTCCCAGTCTCACCCACAGTCGCACTTTCTTGCACAAGCTGCAACGACACTTTCCTTCGCCATTTTATTGCAGTCTATCGATGGTCAAGGTATTCGCTGCTTTGTTCGATAATGAAGCTAACGGTTAAAGGAACAGTGAAAGTACGAACTGTGCCTTGAGGGCGAGGTCGATGAAAGACACGAGGACGAGAAGATTCGTGGGGACTGTGGTGAGGAGTGTGTCATTCTCGACACCTCGACAATAAAACATCGGAACAGAGGTTTTCAGTTTGACATACTGACAAAGGTCTTTAGTTTAACATCTCGACAATAAACCATTGAAACAAAAGCATTCAGTTTGACAATTATTTTTGTGCAAAAACATAGCTTTGAGTTTAGCGCAAAACAAACAAAAGAGAAAAATATCAAAATTTTTGTGAGCGTGAAACACAGGCTGATGCCAAAAACACATTATTTTAAAGGACAAGATGTCCATCGTAGGTAATTCAATATGTTTAGTGACTTTCCGAGCTGAATGCAATCTCGAATATATGACTACAGTTGACGTGTCAACCAGATGGACATAACCATGTTTTTAGATGATAAAATAACCGGTCAACGTGATTTGATAGCCACAGGATCGCAATGAGTTCTCGATCGGTGACAAAAAAGCACATCAGAACATCAGAGGCCGTAGCAGACATTTCTAATGATCAGGACTCAGTCGGTTCGACTAAGTGAAAAAAAAATTACAAAATAAATTGTAAAAGCTGTAATAAAAGCACGAAGCGCGATATGATTTCGTCAAATCTTTTGAACAGAAAGAGATTTACTACAACTTTTTTTAAATGAATATGTGTGAATGAGTATGAGCTTGAGTGGGTGCAAAGGATTATTAATGGGGAAAAATTCTTAATCGAAATTTAATAAAACTTTGGTAAAAACCCTCGTCCTGCTTTTATTTTAACAGCCTCTATTATTTGACTTGCACTGTTAGCCAATGGTGGCTTTGCAGAAAATAGCCAAGAAAGGTTATTCAGTCTCCAAAAATTATGCCTTCCCTGTTCTCTCAGTGAAGATAAACAGTTACTGTGGCTGAATGCCAACGTTCCCAAGAAGTTTCAGTTTTCTTATACTCTGAAGACTCATCATTCCAAACACAGACATTGGATCTGGCAGTCGACGTACCTAACCTCACGTACGGCCGTCTGGATATTGGCACACTGCAGAATGCAAGGAAATGAGCAAGCAGATGCTATGTGGTGGGAAGTGCTTAAAGATGCAATTCTAGAAGAAAGGAATGAAAAGAACACATCGATCTTAAGTTTGTTGGCAATTATTTTTCGAAAAGAGTTTAGCTGTGACCGGTCACGAAGAATGTGAATCTCGTGTACTCGTTTATTTCAAAACCATCATCATCCTCAAGTCAGATGAAATAAATATGCAGAGAGTAGTTTATAAAATCACCGCCTCTGAATAAAACTCTATTAGTTAAAGGCTGCGAACCAAGAAAAACCTTTTAACTACCATGCGTCTTTAAAAAAAAAAAATGCCGACAGCAGTCACTCAGCGAACGCTGTAAAATACAGGTTGGATAAGAAAGCCACCGCCAACTAGTGTTTTAAAAGGAGGTTTAATTTGCGCCTGCGGCAGTTTACTTTTTGGAGAGTGAAGTAGGTCAGCAATGGTTGTCAGTTTACAGACCTTCAAGGGTCAACCTTTCACGGTCAGCTCCTCCTCTCCTTTCGTCTCCACTCCCTCACACACGTGCACACACACACACATACTCGCAAGCCATGCTGAGAAAAGTGGCACCTGACCCTTGTCCGTTAAAAGAATAATCATACCCCTACCCTTTCCCCTCCCCAACCTATCCACTTTCTGTTTCTGGGTATTGATCTCTTTCTGTTGCAGAACCTTCGCGGGAGGAGAGCTCGTCGAGGGCTGGGAAAAAAAGACGCATGGGGTGGAGAAAGGGGGAGGAAAGCTGACAAGGCCCTAGACTCCGTCCCTTTCTCTCTCAAAACTCCACAGATGCCACTGCTTACACGCCAGCAGGCAAGTTCACCGACATGGGACTAAGAACGCCAATCAAACCCTTACGGGAAGAATAAGGGAAGAGGGGACATTCTTTTATGAAAGAAACGGAGAAAGGGAGAAGAATACATCAAAAGCCCTGCAACCGCCAGTCAAACAACTTATGAAGCCCGCGGAGTTGGCTTTAATCTCTCTTTAGTTGACTTCTACGTGGGCTTACAAGGCGGCTGCTGTCTCACGCTTCTTTTTGCAGGAAGCAAATGATAGTTGGTGGGTGAGATAATCCTAAGTAGGGGGGAGAGGGGGCGAGAAAAGGAGAAAAGGGGGGAAGAGATCAATAAACAAGGTGACGTCATAAGAAGGCTAGCCGAGGGAAATCCTCCTGCTATCGAGATACCCTGGCACTGTTTTACATGGCAGCAGGGAGGTTGTGTGCAGATAGCTAACCGGAAGCCAAGTTCAAAAACGCGGCAAATCGCGCTTCCTTTCACACACAGACACAGGAAAGAGGACAGAGCTGGGGGCAGGGGGGCATCGCACGTTTTCTTACAGCCGTTGCTGGAAGTCTCGGATAAAGTCTTCTGAAGACAGCGGTTTTTACACATACTTGAACTGGGATATCTGGGATAAAATACTCTCAGAACACCATTCTCCTACATGTATCATCAGATCCCTAAGTTGCTAAGATCCCGTTTTTCTACAGGAATCGTCGGATGCAAAGGACCACGTTCTCTAGCGACCTCGCTTCCCTTCGGGCAATAAAGGAGGTCTGAGATGCTTTTTCGTTAAAGATGTAGCTTTCCTACAAGCCGTGGCGGATGTCTGGGAGATCGCTCTCTAAAAGAAGAAAAATGTGTTGAACCCTGATCCCTGTTCATACTGTCCACATTTTTCTTCAAGAAAGAACAATGTTCTCGGGTCAAGAATAGTGTCACTGCTATACTGTACATTTGGTGATCAGAACTTTCTCCAGGGTTCGTAATACTTCTCGCTCCCACCACCACCACCACTACCACAACCACAACCTGGCTAAGGAGTCTTTGCTGGCTTCCTGGTCAGTCCAAGAACGGTCCATACATCGCACCTTACTGTGATCCTGAGCTTCATTGACAATCGCGCAGCCGATGTCAGCAACGACAACTCCTCCGCTCACGTAATGGAGGTGCGTAACACGACTGACGCGAGCAGACAACCTCAGACTGGCTTGTCTCCCTTTGTCTCGCCACGACCTCTAATTTCCCGAGGCGTCGCCGCCTGTACACCGAGCGCCGGATGTCGTCTCAAGCGAGAACACCAAAGGTTCCGCGCGAGCTGTGATGACACGAAGAATTCAGCAAAGCAGCTCTCACAACACTCCGGTGATCAATATTTATACCTCATGCCCCACCCAACCCCTGTTTATTCGACCTCCTCGACACCACCACCACCCCTCACTCTGCTCCTTTTTTGAAACTTGCAGAACAGAAGGGAACTTTCTCGTAGAGGCCATCGTCTGGGTCACAGAACCAGAGGCTGGAATGTATGACATGGTGTGTCCCTTGCTTTTAGCCAAGTTAGGTCACGTATTCCTTACATCCTTCCTCCACCTTGTGCCAAAACTTCCTCTGCAGCTTCAGTCACGCACCCGTTAGTTGGATTTACATCAAGAAAACACCAAAATGTCTGCTTAGAGAACAGCTGTCAGGGAGTGCGGCTGCCTACAAAGGACGGGCAGATGTTTACAAGACATTGCCAGCCGTGGTAAACACACGAGGGACCGGCAGCAGGTGTTGTGAGCGAATCTTTCTAATTGCACAAGGGATGTCAGACTATATACAGCTTCCTCACACTAACCACAGAAAGGCGGGTCCAGACTTACACGGTCTGAGGCGAAGGGTCCACATGCTGCTAGCTGGATGGCTAGCCATGCGGTCAGCTAAATGACTTGTAGATAAATAAACAGTTTAGCCGAGTGTCATGTGACTTTGCATCATGTTCCAACAGTCTAAACTTTGCTAAAACTAGAAGGGCAGGAACTTTCGGCTCCTTGACAAGTCCCCCGACACTCCTGCGATAGCCGCCCCTGCTGCTATGGCGACTGCACGCACGGCGCCATCTTAACGATGCGCACGACAGGTATGCGAACAGCGAAGACCAAATAAGTTGAAGTAGGCTGGCTTGCGCAGACGAAGTGGCCGGCAGGCGGAGGGCCTCTAGGGTATGGGGGATTTCGAGGTGGGTAGGAGGTAAGGGATGATGCGAGAGGAAGCGTCTCCGCTGGGAAATCTCTGGACTGTTCGCATTCATCGTCCATCGCCCGGCCATTCGATTACGTGTCCGACGCGACCCCAGCGCAGCTTCATTCCCTCCTCGCATCCACCATTCCTATTTTTTTTTCTCCTTCCCCTTGTCACGTGACCTGAGAGCCACTGTGCAGCACGAACCTCTGCCGCTTCATTACCGCTGCCTTCCGACAGAACCTCCGCACCCAGCTTCAGTCCCCTTCCCTCCCTTCGTCTCTGTCTCCCTCCTTAGTCTAGTGAATCGCGCGCTGTTGTGCTGTGCTGCTTGCAGGACCAACTTCCGCTCAGTCATGTGACCCGTAGCTCTGAAGCCGAAGGTGAGGGCGATACTCTACTCGCTATCACTAGAACCACTCGGCCCTCCTCTTCCTCCTGTGAAGATGGCAGCGGCTCCATACTACAATGGCCAGCAAGATCGCTTCTCCGTGCCGCGCGTGTCTTCTGTTGCTTTGGTTACAAAGATGGACCTCGTAATGAAACAAGTCAGATGTTCCGTTGGCAATCATCTTAAACATGAAATAGGATTTTGTCAGGAATGGAAGGCTGCTTCCTCAGTCAATACCTCTGAGGGTTCTCTTTGCAAAGTATGTCCGGGGTGTCTTTGTTCATGTGCCTATAGTTTTCGATTCAGTCGTGAAAAGTTCGGCAGATTTGTTTCTGTTTGGCTGGTTATCACATTACTACTTTTTTATTTGTTTTTCTACTCATCTGCAACTTCAAAAATACCGTTTAACCTCTTCAACAAAATCAACTGACGCACAGGAAACTAGCAAAGAAAAAAATTCAAAGAAGAAAAAAATAAACTCAGAATAGAAAAAAAAAGAAAGAAGGAAATTAAAACAATGAAAGAAAATGTCGTGGCACAGACCTCAGGAAATCTGCGTGATCACGATGATACAGAACAGGCACTCTCAGAAAAAAAAAGAAAAGAAATGAAACGCAGGCGATCTGCCATCTCTGAGTAGTTGCCTAGCAACCACGTGCCTCAACGTCCCTCTCGCAACCGTTGCCTGCCCTGCAGATACACATCACATCGCTAATGCATCTCTAGACGCTGAGAGTCGCCGCTAGATATATATCCCTGTAACTGCCGCATCTCCAGACGGCTCAACTTGGCGCTTGATAAATATCCCCATAACTACTGCATCTCCAGACGGCGGCTCAGCCTTTTGTGCTTTAATAAATATTCCCACAACGGCTGCATCTCCAGAGGGTCGCTCTGTGCCCGCTGCCTATGGCAGCTAATCACCGTAGGGTTCAGCACGGGCCGTAATTGAACCAGCTCGGAATGTTTGCTTACCTCCCCTCAGAAAGCCACAGCAGCTGGGGGGAGGGGCGGTGGAGAGATGCACGTGAGAGAGTGAAGAACGACAAGGTTAGAGCTGAGCTGTGTTAGTGATTTATGCTCACGGGCACAGGCGCCCTGCAAAGTGTCATCGTTAGGGCGATATTCCTCAATCTGCCGACACAGTCCGAAGAATGGCCTGCCATCGGAGACTTGCCCGAGTGCACTACCTGTCCAAGTGCTCATCTCTGGTTAGGTACGCAGCACCCTGAGGCCGTGATTACGAACCAGAGGCATTCCAGTAATCCTGGGTTTGTGAAAAATCAGACCTACCTCTCCTTCTACCGTCTGTGCATTCCCCCTCCCCCTTGACAACTCGGGTACTCACTTCTACTTTGCATCTACTGGGTGGGTTAGGGTTAGGGGTAAGGATGGGGAGTTATCAAACTACAGGTCGGAACAGGCTTCGAATATTGCTACCGTATTCCACAGTCAAGCGCACTAATCACCAAGTCACGGAGACTCGTCTCATGCACGCACGTGCACACACATGCAAAAAGAAGGAAAGCGGATGTGGGGGGCGGACAACGCAAGAGAAGCATGAAGTAGACAGTCACGCCGACAGGCCACTGGGTCGTGCGCTGCTGGAGGTATTTGTCCACCAGATGCAGCGGTCTGGCTTTGTCAAGTTATCTCGGGGATGATGAATAAGCACTTCCGGTACCCGCTCTGCAACAAAAGCCCAGCCACCGGCTCCAGACAAGGGTCTACGGGTGGTCAGAAATAACCGCCGGGTATTATCCGGTGTCCTTCCTTCGATGATGGGCCTAAATGCACTGCTGTGCGCAGGCTCCAGCCATGATGCAGCTTTACAGTCTCGGCCTATTTTGAGATGGAACATCACACGCGTATCTTGGCCGTTTCAATTAACCGTTAACCACTTCTCCGCCCTGGTCTTTGAACTCGATCTGCCCTGCGGGTCCTCCTCCCCTCACGAGGCCGTCACCGATCCGCAGTAAGACTGAAACCAAACTCTTTTGCACTTCCCTCAAACCCCAGCCCTACACCACCACCAAAGAACCATAACTCGCCCTGAGCGGATTACTTACCTCGCCTGAGACACAAGACCAACAGTAAAATGTTTTTTCAAGTTTTCCCCTTTTCTCCGACGGACACCAAGCGTCACATCGCAGACTCCCAGCGGACTAAGGAGCTTTGTCTTGCATAATAAACATATAAACAGAAAAAAATAAACAAATAGTAGAGTTCACTAAGGAAAAGCCAAAGTTGTCCCGATGTATGGCCTAACACGATATTTAACTCCCTTTGCCGCTCTCATCGCTTCAAATTGCTGATGGAGGTGCATGTGCGCTAAAATGGCCAGAAATAAAAAAAAAATATAGAGAAGGCACCGAGGACTTACCTTCAGGTAGTACACCAGTAGTTCGTTTAGGGAGGGGTCAGCATTCAGGTTGACCAGGTAAGGGCGCGTATTATCTAGACGAATACCCGACGACTGAACGGATATACCCATCTGCTCCAAGGCCTTGTGGCGCTCCTGTTGAAATAAAAGTTAAGGAAACGACTGCGGTAACGTGCTGTAATGAATATAGTAATGATTTGTAATGATTATAGTAAATGTGCTAGACTGATTACGGTAGTTTAATAATGAAGGTAATGGAATGTAAATAGGGTAACGTGCTCTACTGACCGTGGTAATGTAATGTAATGATTACGTTAAGGTGTCATGAAGCTACCATCGTTAAGACCAGACGTTAATGTAAGTGTCTATTTATAAGATTCCGACTGGTGTAATAAAGGTGTGGAGATCGGTGCGTGACACAGGAAGTGAGTCAGCTGCACCTACCTGGTGGACGCGCTCGGTCTCCATTAGCTTCTCTTCCCATGTCTTGCTCATCTCCTTCACCAGTTTCTCCGACTCAACCAGTCGCTCCTGCAGGTCAGGGGCTTTCATGCTCTGCAAACCAAACCACACACACACTGTGCAGGTACGATCTTAACAAGCTGTTAACTGGACAGAGCATCACTTCACATAAAACTTCGCAAATCCACCATAGCTCTAAATAATGCAAAGACAATGAACTAACTCAACAAATAAATAAATTTATCACTCTCCCGTGAGACTTTTTGTTGACAGCAAGTGAAAGGTCAGCAAAAGTCATCGGGGTCATCCGCTCGCTACCCACTTCACCGACTGACCTGCGCCTCGGACAGCTGCTGACGCAGCGTCTCAACCTCCTCGCGCAGCTCACGGATGATGCGGGCGTTGGGGTCCTCGTTGATGACGGCGTGGTTGACGATGCGTTTGGCGCGGTCGGCGTAGCGCAAGGTGGACAGCGTCTCCTCGTAGTTGTCTGCCGCTGGGCTGATGGTGGCCACCATCACCGTCTTGCTGTTCCCGCCCAGGTTGTCCTGCCACCACACCACACAGCAACAGCAGCATCAGCAGCACGGCAAAAGGCTTACGACATACCACACTCACACACCACACTTCAATAATTGTTAAAACAAAAAAAAAATAATAATCCGGCATTTTCCAATATCCGAATTCCAATCTCCATAACCCAAAGCGTCATTTTTACTTCTGGAAAGAACAGAGCCTGGATGGGTGGAAGGGTGTGAGGGGTGGGGACAGAAGGGGGAGAGTGGTGCAGTGGGTGGGAAGGGAGGCGGTGTTTATAAGGACAGGCAGGTCTGCATTTATGAGTTGCTCTATTGATCGGTTTTTGTGAAGAGAACAAGATGATGAGGAGGATGATGATGATGCCTGCTCAGACTCGCTTGCTGTGGACTAGGCTGTGGTTCACCGACCTGATTAAAAGTGCGATAAAGATGTAAAACAGAGGTATGAATTTTCATGTTCACCCACACAATCGGCATCACGTGGGAAGGAGTGCAATTTCCAAATGTGATCAAACCATCACAAAGCTCGGTTTCACTCTGTCATTAGGCGCAAGGGACTAGGGTCAATGTTCTCACCCATTCCACCTAAACCAAAGCCACTTCGCTAGGAAATAACCACGTGCAATAATCGTTAGGCTAAATGTCGCTGGTTGGGAGGGATGTTAAAGGAAGGCCCGCAAGAGGGCGGGAAACGAAAGAGGAGGGACAACAGCATAACCTGCTTCGGGTGGCATGAAATGGCTTTGGCAAAACATTCAGCTTTTACAGAGACTAAAATAAAGTAATAAAAATTAATGGGATTGTTTTCCCTAGAAATGTATCGGAAAGTTTCCGGTCTTGTTTGTCCTGCCGGCATCGTAAACAACAAAAGAGAATGCGTTTGCAGAAAAGTCAACATTTGTATATGAACAACAAAAGGCGAACTGTATAAATTACCCCCAAAATATGGAAATTACAAATATGGAAATCTGTGTTTAACAAAAAATTAATCATTAAAATGTGGATCTGCCCATTCTCGTAGATTTTTATCCCTCAACACACGCACACAGGAGAGAATCAATGTAAACTATGTGGAACATGAGAACATGTAAATACATGCACTCTAAAGACAACTCCGGGGTAAAGTGGAGTTCATACACGCACACGCGTTCACACAGTTACATATGATGATGATGATCATCATCACCAAACGAATCAAGTGCATGGGATGGGAGGAGAGGCGATGCTGCCTACCTTCAGAAGCCACGTGAGAACGGAGTCGCGATACGGCACAAACTTTCCTCCCTTCTTGCTCTGACCTGACGACTGATCTGCCAGGGCCGAGATGACCAGCCCTAGTGTCGTTAACGACCTGCACACGCACACACAGACAGAAACATTTGACTGAAGGGAAGCAACCATTCACATAACGGTGTCAAATAGCGACCCCCTGTCCACCCGTTTCACGTTAATTTCAGGAAGACATGTTATGCCAGGAATGATAAAACGAGTCATAAATGGCAGATGCATGTCGATATAATGATCATAAACGTAATATCAATTTACTGTAGATAAATTACTTCATATCTATTTATTGCAGATATTTCAAAACACTACGAATTATTTAATCTCATTAGACTGCCAATGCATTGATAAAAGTATTAACACATGTCGCTATGTAAGAATGTGTACACACACGCACGTACACGTACACATACACGTACGCGCGCGCACACACGCATACACGCTCACACAAAGCCACGAAGCACTTATGGCTAAAGGGAAGTAGCTATTCACATTCACATGGTAATGGCAACAGAATTACGTCCCCTATCTAGGAGCCGTTTATGTTACATTTTCAGACAGACACCACGATAAGCGAGTCATAAATGTCTCTACCGAACCATTATCTTTCTTTGAAGAGCATATCGATATAACGTTCATAAACTTCATATGCCCTTACTAAAAAAAATTACTACATTTTTACTACGATTTACTGTAGAAATAATTATTTTCATATCTATTTATTGTGGACACATTATTTCATCTCACTATATTGCTAGCGCTTTGGTAAATATAGTTGTTAGGTCATTATCCACGTATTTGCAGTTCACTACACACACACGAGAGATAGGGTGGAAGGGAGACAGCAGAGAAAGAGAGACAGGAGAGAGAAAGAAAGGAGTGAAAAAGAGAGAGGAGAGAAAAAGAGAGAGGTAAATCTTACTTGTTGATGTTGCTGCCCTCTTTGAGGCGCTCACCCACGGCGCCAGTTTTTTGGGCGCGCTCGCTGCCAGCCAGGTCTACAAGACTGAGCTTGCTCACCTTCTCCCCCGACACCTGCAATACACAAACCACAAGCAAACGACACATCAGAAATGCTGTGCAGGAGATACAAACCAGATTTCTCAAACACGGATGTCCCACACAGTTGATACAAAAGACAACAGGTATTTTCTTTCCGCCCACTTGCTATATTTTATTACTACCGACTTTACAAACAAAAGCCGACATTATCATTACCTCCGAAAAGAATGCTAATCAAATTTGTGCTTTTACGAGAAACAAAGTTTGACATTTTAAAATGATTGCATTTGTTTCGGCGATTTATTTCACATGCTGCACACGCATAGCAAAGAGACCATATCAAAACCAGATGAGGTCTACACTACAAGTTGTGGTGAAGGTTACATGCATGCATAATTCCCCGAAATCGTCCACAGATTCCGATAATAAAATGTTCCAGCGAGGATGCAAGGTAGACAACCCCGTGCTGAAGTTCAATACAAGAGTTATTTCTCTTTGTCCTGTGATCCAGCTTCACGTCTCTGATGTTCATTGCCAAACCTACTAAATATTTTTTCCATTAATTTTTTTAAGCAGGTAATACACTGCATAAATATAACCTAGCCTTGATGACGACTAAATAAATAGTGGTTGTGAAAAAAAAGTGTGTTGGGGAGTGGAGGCCAGTTTGTTTTTTTTCAAGTAAAAAGTGTTCCTTGAGATTAACCCAGCCAGCACTCACTGGCTCGCCTTACAGTTAAAGTCAGAAATGGACACATATGTATGGTGCTTCGATTTTTTTAAATTCACGAAAGGCTAACGGTACAAGAACAAGTAACAAAGAACGATGCTTAATCTAAATATGACTCATATGCTTCCATCTCAAACTGAGACAACTGAACGTGTAGGAGGGAGAAAGCACACAGTGCTCTAGCCACTAACGATCGATCACTCTGACGGAAAGAGTGGCGCCATCTATGTGACCAGTCAGGTGTATTAACTGAAGACAATGGTGATGAATAGCCATCATAGCTACAATGGAAACATCCATCCACCACCCCTCTTCATCTTCACCAAACTACCCCCACTCCTAACCCAACCCGATCGCTCTTGTCCAACATTTCTTGTCCGCTTCGTACAACCCATCCTACCCCCCTGTCACACACTTATTTCCCTCTTTCGTGTCAGTCGCATCATCGCACTTCATCTCACATCATCAGCGATGACAAATGAGAGTGACAGCCAGGTACTATCCCACCAGGGGGCGCCAGCTACGTCTGGAGACTACATGCTTGTCTGTCTCTTTTCGTGGCCAGCTGCTCACCGCACGGAGCTGATCCCGTCTGGTGCCTTTCCGAGCAGATCGCTTCATGTCCACGTCACTACAGCCCTGAGGCCGGCAGTTCCAGCTGCACACAGCTGCGCGTCAGGACAGCGTCATCACGAGGGACAGTCAACGCCGTTGTCGTTGGGACGAGACAGTGTCAGGACACATTGTGGGACTATTTATCTCTCGTCGCACAGACACGGACCCCAACGGACGTGAAAGGTTATCTGAGATTTCGATCTCACCTGGAAAACGTCAGACACCTCCTATACTCTTTGTCTTGGAGAACGTCAGATATCATCTGACCTTTTTCCCTCTTGTCTCAGACAAGTCTGTCTGCCTCTTCTGTGCGTCAAACATCATCTTCAGGTCTGATTCTTCACTCAGGTGGAGGAGAACGCCAGACATCTTGCGCCTGTTCTACTAGTCTCGGAGGTCAGACACCTTTCACACCTCTTTCTCCCTCGTCACTTCGAACGTCTCTGGGATGCGTGGCTGTGAAGGTCTGCTGCTTGCCATGGCGACCGGCATCTTGCTGGTGTGCGAAAGAACAGTCGTAACTGAGCAACGACACGGTGAGTTAACATTCACTTCTCTCAACCTTCTTCCCTCAGACCACATATTTTGAAAGTAAAAAGTGCTAACTGACAAAGTGCTTTTAAAGTAATTTCACTCAGTTACTCCATACTGATGAACAATTATGGCAACATTTAAGCTATTTATTAAATACCTTTCTTCTCTCCTCTTCGCCATCTCTCTTCTTAACCTCGCTGAAAACTGTACAAAATGTCCATAAGCACGTTTGTCCACCATTCGCATCCATTTTATACATATCTCATGCTAGTGCTGGCTCACGATGTTGCAACAGATAACATCATATCACGACACGCAAGGTCCGCCATCACTACACCCTCCCTTCCTCTGGAGGACATTCAGCTCGTCACAGGCGGTAACCTCCAGGCGCAGACTCCTGGACAAAGCAGGTCTGCACACTCCGAGGACACGGAGGACTCGGCCAAACAACGCAACGCTACTGCAAGTGATGAGCAAGCTGGTCTGAAAGGTACTGAAGAGACCGAAGCCGGGAAAGCGGAGGGACCGAAAGAACGCGAAAGGGGTGAGGAGGCCGTGGAATGTAAAGGTCATGGCTGCACCGAGGGACCTAAACAACAGGAAGCAAAAGAAGGCGCGTGCGGGGCGGGATGTCGAGGTCAGGAAGAGGAAAATGAGAAAGAAGAGGGCGAGGCCGGCGAGAAGGAGACAGCCAACGAGGCGCTGGAGGAGCAGATCGAGGACCTGATGGAGCAGTACATGCGGCGAGGCCAAAACGATTCTCTAGCGCAGCTCATGACCATGTACCCAGGCCTCAACATGTCCGCCATCCTAGCCGACGCTAAGGCGAACGGCGAGGAAGATGAGGTAGAGGGGTCTGAGCATATAGGCCGCGGAGTCCACCCGCAGGGCCCCTTGCTGCAAGGTCTGGCCACGCAAAGCCTGGCGCCAAATGGCTACGGCGACTACGTCATCATTACCCACCACGACCCCACGCCGCCAGCCTCTGAAGCAGCGACACCCGACATCATCCGCCACCCCACCGTGCCTCCGACAGATCACGCCCCGCGTCTGACAGACATTGCCCCAACACCGGTGCAGCACCTGCACTCCCCCCAAACAGAAGGCGGCGCGGCACAGCTAGTGGCGGACAGAGGCAGTGCGCCCAGCGGCGGTCTCCATGGAAACCAGGGTGAGCCATCACCTAGCACCGTGGGGCTGACGACCAGCGGCACGGTCGGGGTGGTGCTGGGCACCGTGGTGCTCAGCTGGCTGCTGGTGGGGCCGGGGCTGTGTCTGGCCTGGCGCTGGGCCCAGCGGCGACAGGAGAGGAAGAAGATTTGCCTGCAACGCGCGCAGACCGGCTCGGTGGACGAGGGCATCCTGGAGGCCATGGTCAGCAGCGAGCTCGGCCGCAGAGACAGGCGTCAGACTAGCGAGGACGTGATGAAGGCCATGACCCAAGACCCTCAAGTGCTGCAGTCGTTTCCAACCCCTGAGTCCCATGTAGTTTAGGGCCGTGCTTTAGACTGCAGAACACGTAGAGCTACGAGCTCAAGGGAAGAAAGTTGACGGTGACGTGAAAACGAATAAATGATTTTGACGAGAATACATTTTTCTCCATCTTAGAATTATCTGTTGTACGCAGGTTTTCTGTTGTTGTTGTTGTTTAAATTTTTTCTTAAATCACAGTATTGAATTTTATTTAGTCCTTCCTTTTATGATCGAGCTCACCAAAACACAGGGGGCAGCGACGTGCTTACAAGGGGGGCGCGAAGGTGGTCAGTTTCTTATACCTGTATTAGTGAAATTAGCTTACATTGCTGGCTAAGCGGGGGCGCGCGGACGTACCTTTGTTCGTCAGGGGGGCGTCACAAGTAAAAGGTTGAGAACTGCTGGTTTAGAGTTTAAAATGTAAACGTAGCCGTATTGTCAATAACATGTTTGTTGTACCTCTGTGCAACTGTCATGCAGGCTACAACAAAGCGCGTGCAAGGTTTATTTCCAGGGTGATTAACGAAGACACTAAAATAAACAAACTGACATGTTCCGACTCTGTGAGTAATATACATAATACGGGCCTGCATATGCGTCTTCGCAGGCCCTTGACATCCATACTTTCATCAACACGATCGTTTTCCTGGTTACCCTCCTGACGTCACCGACAGCCCGGACTATGCTGTCACGCCCCGTTTATGTTCTAAGTGGCGCGTGCACATACACACAGAGTAAGAAGTGCGTTAATAGCGTGACGTCGTGGCTTGAAAGCCCCATTCGTCAAACGTGACAGTTTCGTGACAGTTTTCTGCCCGGTAACGTCACCTGGCGCCAACTCTCTTGACGACTGAACGCTCATCCCATTGCCAACCCACAAGCAACTCTTTCAGCTCCATGCTGTTACTAACAATGGAAGAGCATTGCCTTTCGACACAATGGCGAGATCTTTCTCGTCAGGCACTTAGTCTTTCAAATTTCGAAGAGCTTTCACATTTAAGACGAGCAAAAACAACAAACCAGAGAGCGCGTATTTAGAATAATTGCACGCGCAGTAAATAACGCCGTTTCACATCTGCACGCGCCGTCTCTTCGCTGAGGAAGCAGAGGGGGGTTCATGAATAACTTAAGGTTAAAGGTTATAGACGTAGGGCCTTAGGTCTCTGTTCTTCGGGTGGCGGTGACAATGAAGCAATAAATACCCCGGATTCTGAAAATTAAAACATTGCAACCTGCTGACAAAGACGAGAGCAGAGATTGATGATACCTTTGTGGATACCTGGCAAAGACCATCAAGTCTGCTTGGGGTGGGTACCAGTTAGATGGACTGGGAGGGGGAGAAATGACTACAAGTCACGTGATTTCCGAAACTATGAGTTTCTGAGTCACTCATAGTACCAGTCGCTTTCCCGCCTCACTAATCATCACAAAATGTCAGCGCATTAAAGATACCCGTGATCCAAAACTTGTTGAAAACAGTTTAAATTCGGGGGATAGCATACACGAGGGTGTTGGTGTAAGTTTATAAAATACACCATTATTCACCAACATAAATACATTAGGATGTTCACCGGGTTGTCTGCACCACAACGTACGACCTAAACACCTACTGTGAGTGCCTGTCCGTGTGTGTGACAGTTGATGTGTGAGGGAATGACAACATTACCTACAGTTACTACAAAGTCAACAAGCAGCGGCATGTCAACACTGGCAAGGTGCGTGCACTTCACGAGACACACAAGTGTGGTGGCGAATGACATGGCGGAACAGCCGCTCGCCCTTACAACAACCACACGCGCCGTGCGACTACCGTCCGCCGTCTTCCTTCCTTCCCGCTGGCCGCACGACGGACACGACATGGAAACGCTCGTGATTCTAGCGGGTAAGTGTGTGTGTGTTATTATAAATATTATTTGTGTCGGCACAGCAGTCAGTTTGCCACAGAGACATACAATGACCGTGCTTTGTTCCTCTGTTCACGGCAGACATTTCACAACGACAGGGATCTGTGTGAACGTAAACAAAGATAAACAGCGTGAAGTCGAGCTAAGTGAAGGCCTATTATTATTTTGAGGGAGCACTCATCATCTGAGAGAACCTATTCGACAAGACCATGTCTAATGAAGCACTGGGGTCATTCCAGAATTATTTCAATAGAATGAAACCGATTTCTTTGAGGAAAGTTTTTTCAGCCGACGAGCCGGGCTCGGTACTGAACCCTGACCCTCTGTCTGCTCAACAAATACCATAAACGAACTACTTTCTTTTTAACACATGTCTAGCAAAAGGTAGTCGGTTTGTCCCCACTCCTAGGCTGTCATGCAATGTGCCTTAGACTACATGGCTGAGCAGGAAACAAGTCTGCTACTACAGCATGTACACTGCCGCTGCGACCTACACCCGCCATTAACTAAATCACACCCTCCCACTAACGATCTAAATGGTGTACAGCAATTTCCAGCAATCATTGTGGGGATGAAAAGTGGGTGATGGGTGGAGAGGAGGAAAAGTTAACAGAATGGGTGTGCTTATCACCGACACACTGTCTGACTGGCCTAGGAGGAAAATGAAGATGTCAGAACGAGGAGAAAGGAAAGGGGAGGCGTATCGATCATAAGGTGCAGTTCAAAGGACCGGTGTTCACTCCCCTTTGATGAGGGAGATGATGGGTGAGGTGTGCGGCGGTTGTGAAGTATGATTGTCTGAGCTATGCACTCTGTCACTGACATCCTCGTCAAGACAGCTGCCATGGTGACTGATAGCCAGCGCCTGCGTCCTGGACTTGAAGTGGTTGTCGTCAGTTTGGTATGCAGCCGGCATTTCCCTCCCGCAAAGTCGGAGAGTGTCGATGAAGTAGAGCTGGGTGGTCGGGACCGGGGGGATGCACACTTGGCTTTCACGGAGATAAGAGAGAGCCCGCTTGGTGAGTGACGGCAAGTTCTGTTTGATTAAACCTCAAGTACCGTTACTGCAGTGGTAAAGTTCTAAACTCTCCCCAGGTCATGTTTGATCAAACCCCCAGGTACCGGTGATGGGGTATTGTAACTCTGCAAGCCTGACATGCAGAAAGGGGTAGGTGGAAGGAAGCAGGGTGAAAGAAAGGCGTCAACTCCTGACCCCCGACTGATGGACCACCATCCAAAACGGCCCTCCGGTGTGTAATAGACTCTCAGTAACACCTCCCTCCCTCGGTTACAACTCTGCGCATTAACTGCACCCATCCAGCCACTCCCACTCTATCTACCTCAGGTGAAAGGCGACAATAAGGTGCTATCATGGCCTTCTTCCATCACTCACTTTAGTACGGTAGGTCGGGGTCGGCGAGCAGAGCTTTCTACTTGTGTCCTTGACATCGCGAGAAAGGTGTTTTTAAGCCGTAATTGAGCAAACCCCTCAACATTCCTCAGTTTTCTTCTGTCTGTCAATAAACTGAGGAGGAGGGGATGCGGTAGGGGTAGAGCTTATCTGTTACGTCCTTTAGCCATATCAACACAAGGGAGATAAACTGGTTTGTAGTATGGAAGGGCACGAGTTACTTCCCTTGAAACCTATTCCGCCTATATATCTTTTTGGCCGACTGTCCGCGAACCTTTCAGATACTCCTGTAGATAGATACACGTATATTGTAACGGACAGCGTTGTGAATAGGATGAAGTTAATTCAATACTGTGGTTTAAAATAATGTCCTTTTTAACCTCATAGAAAGTCTCTACTTAATAATGCAGCCCCTAAATAATTTTCTGTAAGCATAAGCAATTTATGAAAGAGATAAACAAGAAAAACAGGATAAAGCAATTTAAATGTGAAGATCAGGAATAACTGCATTTTTCTACACTGTCCTGCTCTATCAAAACATTTAACATGTCATGCTGTTCATGTTTGTGCACCCATGTGATCCCCTGTTCGAAGAGTCAGAGGAAGGACAAAAATAAATGGATAAAAGATTTTTTGGGATAATAGATTTGTTTTGTTTTAAAAAAAACCCTTTTCATCCCATGTCTCGCAGTTTCGGTTGCGCTTCGGCTGTACCTTCCTCATATTTTGTGGTACAAACACTCAAACATAGTTTGATGTAATGTTTACGGCCTATGGGTGAAGTAAGGGATGTCTTATTTTTTCATGTACAAAAATCGTGTCATCTTCTGGAACATCGTCAAAACGCATAATGTTATTTATTTATATATTAAAATCATTATTTAATGATTCAATGTTTCAACGGACAACGAAATCTGTCCGTCTGGCTGACCATGTTAACTAGGGCTTATATTACGGGGTGGGGGAAACTTATACCCACGAGAGTCCTTTAAAAAAAAGTATTCTGGGGTTTATTTAAGGGTTAGGCCTTATTACAAGGAAACACGGTATATATATATAAATCGTCGTATACAAATATTTCAAAATATGGTCAAACGTGTTTACGTCTTTTCCCTATATGAACCTTAAACTTTTGCAGTGTGACACAGATACCGCGCCCAGCACATGATGGCAAGCGAGGGTTTGCTGTGGGGACCGGACAGCCTGACGGAGGCGCAGGTCATTGCGCTGTCGCTGGTGGCGGTCGTGCTGCTATTGTTGTTAGCCCTCAACGTGGGAGTGTACAAGATGTACCGCAGGGTGATGACAGAGGACCGGCCGCGGACCAAAAGGCCGCACGAAAAAAAGATGTCCGACGTGTGGGTGTACCAGGTGCACAGGGAAAACCCACAGCCAGCGGAGCCTGCCGAGGAGCAGATCCTCCGCAAGCTGCGAGCCTCGAACGAGAACCTCAAGGCCGCCATGCGGCTTAGCGAGAGAGGTGCAGAGGAGGCTGGGGATGAGTCCTCCGCGATCCGGCAAGAGGAGCAGCAGGCTCTGGAGGAGCTGGACATCACTAACAACCTCTTCTTCCACGACGGCAGTCGCCGCTCGTCCTCCACCACCATCAGCTTCGAGTCCAACATCAACGCCATTATCACCAACGACACCATCAGCCTATCCAGCGTCTTCATGTCCGACTTTGACAACGACGAGGTCGATGATGCCATGGCTGTCGATGGCGGCATTAGGCCGAGGAAGATGTCGCGGCAACCGCCTCTGGCGGAGTTTCACAACGACGCCTTCGACTTTGCCGAGGCCACGGCAGAGGTGGAAAGGATTAATGATATACAGCTATGACAAAGTTCTCCAATTTATTGAGCAGTCACGACCGAACTATGGAGATTACAACACAACTGTGACAAAGCTCTCGAGATTACTAACCCTTACTAGCGGATCTCGCGGTAACTAAATGTTTAACTGTGACTTTCAAACAGTTGATGTCTTGATATGAAGACAATTTTTGATTAACCCTTCTAAGTTTTTCCTACTGATTTCCTTCACAAGTACCCCCGAAACCCCAAATGTTTAGCTGTATATTTCCAAATTATTTTAACAGACCTGTGATTACTAGGTAAACACTCAAGATTGGTCGTCTGTCTTAGTTGTCACTGTAAGATCTGTTTCTGAACTTTGATAGAAAAAACAGCTTCGCTACGCCTGACATTTTCTGCATTCATGATATTATTTTTATGTGAACAGATCCTGTAACTAAATTTGTTCTTCCTCCTTTTTCGAAATTTCCAGAACGTTGCATGCAAAGACTTGTGTGATCATGTCTGGCGAGGCAGGTGCGAGGTTATCACCACCAGTCTATAATCCACTCGTGCTGTCCAGCCTTATAAGCTCATGTGTATTGTCGGTATTCCACCCCCTACTCGGCGCGAAGACGGTCACAAACAGTCACCTTTCTTTGACACCTGACACACCCGCGAATGTTTCACTACTGACGGATCTCGGCAGTCGGAACTCTGCTCACCCTCCACAAAGCAGGAAGTAGTCGTTGTAACTCCAAACACGTGCCCGACTCCTCCGATCTTAGTGGGAGATTAACCTTCTGGGAGTTTCGGTCGCGGTGCTCCAACAGGTCCGACACCGATAGTCACTACTGTACTTCAAAGCCGGAAGTTCCCCGGATGTTTGGTCGCGTGTGCATCTGCTGCAGCGCGCACGTGCCCTTTAATCCTTCACTACACACGTACCCTATGCGTGCGTGCTCGTTAATCATCGGTCGATGATCGAGGATTACTCGAGACGCCGCACGTTCTTGGACACAATGGTGGTTACCCTGACCAGGCGGCTGTTCATATCAAACCCTGACAACCCTGATATTGTCCTCCACCTGTTTCTTTGATTGCGCAACATGAATGGGTGCTTAGTGCACAGGACCCAGGTCGCGGTCATTTCTAAGATCACGTGGGTATGTCATAGCACCAAGGATGTCTCAAGCCCCCTAAAGTGTGCACAATGTTAAAATGTAGAATGTGTCATAAGGCCTGAAGGGTACCAACGTTCCCATCAGTAGTACACGTGGCCCACACCCAACAATCTCAGTGTCTGATAAGGGTAGACCCTCGATTATCAACAAGTGTAGACATCACCTTACACCAGGTAAGACGTCCATCAAAACGCAGTTTCTTACATATCAAGACCATAGTTTAAATTACATCTAGTATGCCGTTAATCGAATTATTATGTGATGAGTCACACGTCTACCGCTTAAACCATTAATGACACGTGGTTAATAAATCGTTTCTACCCGTTTAATGACCCTTGCAGTTTTCTTTCCAAACTTCGAAGAACTAAGAGAGTTTTCGCGCGGCAAAATATATTTTTACAACATCAAAATAGTGGCGGTTTTTTTTCAAACGGTAACATCATAGCTCTCTTATTCCCCTCCCCCACACCCCTAAATTCAGATACATCCAAGATCTGTTAATAATGACGAGGCACTTCCTTTACAACATGGACCTGAGTTGTCCACAGGGATTGGTGTTTATGCGAATCACTTTTAATGAATTACCCAAAGAAAATAAATGAATAAATAATCATAAGGACCAGACATTCAGTTATTTCAAAAGCCGTTAATTACAGTTTAGTACGACCGCACGCACAGTTGTTCGACTTTCCTGCCACCTCTTTAGTGTATGGTTGTCTGACACCAGGAGAAAGAGCTCCCTCCCAATCCCCTCTCACCACCACTTATTATAACCAGTTGATCATCTCGACATGTTTCTTCTAGACCATCCTTATCCCCACCCCTATATATATGCACACCTCCCTAACCCCCTTTTTTGAAGCGGACGGTCCCATGATTATCAAGGATCGCCTCTCTCTCCTGTGACAAAGTGTAGAATGATGGCTGAGGTAAGATTTAATTGAATCTCACTTTCATTTTGCTTTCCCTGTGAAGACCCCCTCTCTCGTTCCGTTATCTCCCTTAGACGTGAACAAATCCTTTCATTGACTGGTTTATCCACTTATTTACTTTCTCCCTGTGTCTTCCACTCACACGCGGACTCCATCCGGGGTAGTTTCTAAATCCAATCAAGTACCTAAAGGCTGTAACGAAGCGGAGTGTCATCCCCGACCAGACCACAGGGGAGGACAACTAGTGTCAACTAACAGGGATTTTAAAACAAGACGTGAATATCCTAACCAACAATCGACACTTTCGAATACCCGATTAATCTAAAGAAGACACTCAAATACTGTCAACCTGGACAAGACACTTGTCAACACCCGGATAACCTACGGAGGACATTGGTTAAAGACATTGAAAGCGTCTAGACCGAGGACAACCCGGTTCTCATAAACTGACCTCATTGCTTTTTTTACATCTTCTACCTGTGTGACAAAGACATCAGGTTAGTGAGACTTTGATCTTTTCATTCTAAACACAAAAATGTCCAAGATGGATATGCAAAAAGCTGCGAAGATGCATTTTCTTACATGGAATGTAGTTTGAGCCCAATGGCATCTACAGACAAGTTTACAATGAACACTACGAGGGTTTGGCTAAGGTAAGATGCTGATAAACTGCTGGTGTCTGGTGACTGAAGTTGCCACTAGGCAAGGATAACCCCACTGCCTTCCAACAACATCCCCACCAAAAGGAAGAAATATATTTCCAGTTAAGAGCAGGAATTGGTAAGATTAAAACCAGGCAGCTCTTGCATGTAAGACAAGCTACGGGCGGATGTGATTCTCAACGTTTTCCCGTCTCTGAGACTGATGTCAAGGCTGAGTCATGGCTCACTTAACATTTTTCTTGAGTTTCGTGATGTTCTTGACCTTAGTTCAGCTCACTGCCAGCCAGCAGCACTGTCCTCCTGCCCCTACCTGCCTAAAGTGTACAACAGACTCCAGCAACCTTGACCGCGTTGCCGTATGCAAGATCTGCCCGCACGCACTGCCCCCGTCCATCCAGGAGGCCACCATCTTGGGGGAGAACTGCCCTCTGATAACGGCACGGGGTTTGATCCCCCAGCTCTTCAGTAAGCTGACAGAGCTTCAGACGCTGACCATGTCCAGTACCGGGATCACCAAGTCCGCCGGAAGCGTCTTTGCCGCCAACACCAAACTAGAGTCGCTGACCTTCCTCAACAACAACTTCTCTACCTTCCCACCTGACCTCTTCACGGGGTTAGTCAGCCTTCGCACCCTGTCTCTGGGTCACAACGGTATTAACTCCCTGCCTGAGGCTGGGTTCGCCCCTCTGACAGGCCTGACTTCTCTGGATCTCAAGCTCAATCTCCTGCCGACCATCAGTGACCGTGTTTTTGAAGGTCTGGCGAGTGTTCTGACTCTCGACCTCACCTATAACCCCCTGACCCAGGTCACGCCTAGGGCTTTCCAGCCTCTGCGCAGTCTGCAGACAATTCTTCTGAAAAACACGCTGCTGACTGCATTGCCAGACCAGCTATTCGCCGGCCTGTCATCCTTGACAACCATGGACGCCAGCGGTTCCCACCTCAGCCAAATCGCCGACACTGCATTCACGGGAACGGCCATGCGCGTCATGAATCTGTCCGATAACCAACTGACCGCCGTGCCTTCTGCCTCCCTCCGCGCGTGTCGAACCCCGCCCCAAGTTCTTGATCTCAGCGTCAACAACATCGCCGCCATCAGCTCCGATGACTTCTCTCGTCTGACGTTCCACTCCGTCAACCTCTCCAGCAACCCCATTAGCGTCGTGGAGCCAGGGGCCTTCGCAGGTAGCAGCCTGTCCGTCCTTGACCTCCGAAACACGTCCTTGCAGACCTTGCCCAGCACAATGATGACTCTGTTGACCTCGTCTCCCACCATCGACCTTAATTTAAACCCTAACTGGCTGTGCACGTGCGACGAGCTGTGGCTGGCTCGCTACCTGAACTCCTGCGCGAGCTGCCGGCCTCCCACCTGTAAGGAGCCGGCCATGTATGCAGGCCGCACCCTGACGGAGGTTTTGCCAGAACTGGAGGTGCAATGTCAGAGCACTACCACGACCACTACAACAAAAACTACTACGCCAACAACTACAACTATGACTACACCAACTACCAGTACAACAACTACTACGACTTCTACCCCAACAACTACTACCACCACCACAGCATCCACAACCACTGTTACCACTACTACGACTTCTACCCCAACAACAACTACCACCACAACACCCACAACCACTGTTACCACTACTACGACTTCTACCCCAACCACTACCACCACCACAGCACCCACAACCACTGTTAAAACTACTGCGACTTCTATCCCAACAACTACTACCACTACAGCACCCACAACCATTGTTACCACAGCACCCACGACTACCACCGCTCCAACTACCACCACCCCAACTACTACCACGCTCACAACTACAATTATTACCACGACGCCAACAACAACCAAGCTAACAACAGCACTTTTAACCGCAACAACAACGCCAACCGCAGTCTGTCAAAACACACCAATGACAATCACGTCGCTTACAACAGCCGAAACCACCCCAGCCATCATATCCCCCACTACTGCCTCTTCCCTTCCCACTGTCGCGACACCAACGGTTACAACCACTACCACTGACGCTCGTACAACATCGGCAACGTCCGCCACCATCGCCACACCGAGGAAATCGCAAACCTGGACGACAACAACTACCAGCATTATCTGGGAACCGAACATGGAGCCCTGGCCGAACATGGAGCCCTGGGACTCCAGCACCACCGCCCGATACAGCAGCCACTCCATTACCCCCCAGAGTGAGGTGGCCGAGTTCCCAACCCTCGTCATCGTCGCCGGAAGTGTGGCGTGCGCCATGCTGGTCCTCAGCTGTGTCGTGCTGCTCTGTGTCTGTATCCCCGCGCACAAACGCCAGAAAGACCCCAAGGTGTGTCCCACCCCGGTGCGGCAGAGGCGATGGCCGAATTACTACTTGCCGGACTACTGGCCGGACCACTTCGCTCGCCCTCGGTTAGCCACCCGTGAGCTGACGGAAATATACTGACCATGTCATGCGCGAGGGCGACTGTCTGCACGACAACCAGCCATCCTCGCTCAGATCTGGAGAAAATGATGGACATCGCTCTGACCATTGACGACACAGTTATTCCAAAAATATGATTCCACTAAACGACAGAATGCTGTCTCTAATAATTTGATTTTACTGTTTAGAAACAGCGTGACCCTTTGCCGACGAGCACTTTCGAGGGTATGTATTGCAAGATCTTGCTCGAAAGAGTGAATAATGGATTTAAAGAAATATGACTGCACGGAGAAATAACATCAACATGCACTAAAAATGTTTGAATCTGAAGCTCGTGTGTTTGACTTACAATAACGACAGACAATTAATGCAGCCCTCTGTATCCAGACTTTGTAAATAGTAATTTAATTCCGATACTAAGCCTCTGCTTATTTAAAACCTACAGTACTTACCTGCATATGACATGTGCATGAGTTACTTTGCACTATTTCACGAATAAAACAAATTATATTTTTGTATAGATGCAAAAAACACCTGTATTTGCAACAGGTCGTAAAATGTAACATAAAAGGTTTTTATGTAGTCACACGCAATCTTCTTTCTTGGTGCGCAAATTCAAACGTACCATCTGCCCTAATATATGCATGTCCTTATATAATAAATAACAGTTTCATGAAAAACTTTGCTTACTGTTACGTTTCTGCTGTCAAATTTGTGGTTTTTCAAAGAAATATTATTTCAGAATGTTCTGTGGGCTACCTGTGTTTTGTGTGTTGAATCTTGCCAAAAGGGCGATCTTATTTTGTTAATTATTATATAATAAATTCAACTAACCAAGATAAATCTTTAATGACAAAAACTCAGAATAATATGTTTAAGAATCGAACTCTACGTTTCTGCCTGTCTGTTTATGTGTGGCTCTGCGTTTAAGGCAAAGATCCGGCACTCATTTCTGTCGGGTGGGGACTGGAAGAAGGAATGTTTCCTAAAAGGTCCGAACCCAAGTCGTTCACACTAACCATCAGTCGATCCAACCTCCCTACAAGAACATTAAAATACGTAAAGACTGTTCCTAGCGGGACAAATGAACATTTTTTACATAACCGTCATGTAAACACTTTCCCAAACTTGGTAAAACCTTCGTCCATCTTTGTCCGGTTAAAAACGACCTCTGGTTCTTCTTCCTGAATACCAAAAGTTGAGACACGTGACTAGGAAAACACGAACAATGTGAAGCCCACTGATTGACTTTCACCTGGACCTCCTGCCCTCGCGGTGAAGTACAAAGGCGCCACCTTGCCTTTTGATCCATGGAGAGACCGCCATTTATTAAGTGGGGTGCACGTCCCCAACCACCAGGGGGCGTCCGCGGCCAACTGTGCTTTATCTGGTCCGGCCACGCTCGCTGTCACAGGGGCGTTATGCACCACGTACCGCACCACGTACCGCACCGAGGTAAGCCTCCGTGTGGCAGGCGACAAGCATCCGCACTGACGAAGAACAAAAAATTTCTGTGGGAAAGACAGGAGTCAAGTGTGATGGACGCAAGGATAAGAACAACAGCAACAACCAGCATGAAAAAACACGAACAACAATAAAAATAACCACCAAAAACTTGAAGACTGCGATCAGCTGGATTCTCTTCCCTTATTAAAGACATATTTTATGCAGTGGCGCCCCCTCTGACCTGTCATGGCAGACGAGCGAGGGCCCTGATGCCTGTAAGCGCTGGAAATGCACAGGCCGTGACAGGCGTGCACGCACATGCTGCATTAGCGCGGAGACGGGAGCCGTTGTCAAACACAACTAAGCCCCACAGCGGACATCCCGGATTGCTCCCCTTCAATATCTCTATCAGGCGCTGTGAGGACAGGGATTATTTCCCCCTTTTGAGCTGCAGGATATATGTTTCTGTTTCTCGCAAATCACCCAACAGTGCCGAAGGGAGGATTACTCCGGGAGAAATGCGAGAAAATGGAGGCAAACAAGGGAGAGAAAACGCTACGTTCCCTCGCTTGGTCCAGTTTCGGGTGTTGGAGGGACGGACAGCAGCAGTCGAGGTGGAGGTCAGAGACCAAGTTAACGGTTAGGTAAATCGAACAATTTCTAGCTCACAATGTTTGTATGGACTTGTTATTTTTGTATGTTGAAATTTCTCGAATGGTTTTAAAAACAAACCGTCACTTCCTGAAGACATAATTCAGAACCAAACTCATAACCAAACTCTTGACATCTGGCAACCACTCTGAGGGAAGATCATGCGGAAGAGTGACGAGGTCCCTCACACAGGCACGAGTTTACCAGCCAATAGTCTTCGACATCCGTCATGCGCCCTCCGCTCTAGGAGTCGCACGTGAGTCTTGATCACCTCATACGGTGCAAACATCTTCTTCCTCGAAGTCGGCGTCAACACAATATTGACATCCTAGTCAACCCGCACCTGAACCCCTTACTCACCGTCCCTTTGGTGTTCCAGGTAGCTGTCAAGAGCATAATCTCCCATAATCTCTAATAAGGTTTGTACATTTCACGATCCTTTGACTCCTTTCTTTCAATTTACGCATGCCGATTGTATCCCTTTCGGTGTCTGAGGTCACCGGCCGGAAATGTGAGCCCCACTCCCCGATGTCTATCCCAACTACGCCTGTTAAATCCTTTGTCACGTGATTCCAGACATTTATGCAGACGGTAAGGCAGCTCCATCAGAAAATTTCACCAGACTTCGACAAACGCTCAATAAAAATGTGAGATTCTCAACGAGCATTAAGAATATATCTCGTTGGGATCACATCATTTTAGTATCTGCTCACCAAACACCCAACAAACTTGACCCCGGACTCCGGGGTGAGCCACAATCACCTGTTAACTCCAGACCCTCGCCTTGCTTTCGAAATTTCTGTCTCTCTTGAAAATTGTCAGGTTTATTCAGTATTAGGTCAATCACTCACACTCCAACACACAAACACAACCGCCACTGTTTTGCTTTGTTTTGTGGGTTTTTATTTTGTTAAGCTTTTTGTTTTTCGTTTTCCGCCTTATCGCTAAGAAAACCAAAACAGAAAAAATATACAGCAAATTCTTCACAGCGTTGGTCGACCCACCAACCCAATACTGCCACATTATTCATTAAAAAATATGAATAAATTGTAAAAGCATGAGTTTTTTCCTGTGTGATTGAACTATCTCATAATGAAAGTCTGCTAAAAACCCGTTACACGATCAAACTCTCCAAAAAAAAAGCGAAGTTAAAATCCAGAGTCGTCGAGGAAAAGGGATTTTTTATGCAACAGCTCTCTCCTTCCTTCTTCCTATCTCTGTCTCTTCTCAATTAAAGACCTTTCTAACGGGTGTTCCTATTATGATTTTCTCACGGGAAAATTAAAATGTGGTGAAGGCACCAGTAAGCCAGTGTGGAGATAAGGTGTTTTTCACCTGACATACCTGTACAATGCAGGCGGGATTCAAACTGGGGGAGGGGGAAACAAACGTGATGAGAGGACCCCGTGTCCGCTTAGTTTAGTTGTTTAGTTTTAAACCTTCCAAACACCCTTGGAGCAGCTGGTCCAGGGAGTTCAAAGCTGGAATGCTTTGACATGTGACAAGCTACAAAAACCGCCAGTGCTTACCTAGTCTCAGTATTTTCCTCGTTAAAAAATAAATCCTTATCGTCAGTACCTTTATTCGCAGCAAGAATTACTTTTATTTCAGACATTGTCTTTGCACTCAGAAGACGGTATTGTTGACAAACTAAGCATTTAAACCCAAACATCTTCGTACCCAGGTGAACTAGACACCGCGATTCAAAAAAGTTGCTGACTTCAAGCAGTTAGAAAAAAGCTCAAAACATGTCATTATCATGGAGAACACACGCGCCTTCTCGAACATCCAATTACCCTAAAACATGCTTGCAACTTACAAGTACATATTGTAGTAATTTGTGTCAACCATTACTTCAGTGGATGGCCTACCTGCCAGTGTGACGTCACTAACACCCACAACGTTTCACACCTGACGACCTCCAATAAGGAGTGATGATGTTCTGACCTTTCCCAATAGCTGGTAAGAACTGTGGTAGTCAAAGTTTTAATCTCACCAAGGTAAGAAGTTCTTTCACATTCTGTAGAATTATTGTCTTAAAGGGAACTTAAACCCAACCATTAAAAAAAATAATTTTATACACGGGTTAGGATTTTGCAATTTTATGTATCATATGACCACAGTACCAGGTTACAAAATGTTTGAATAAAACTAGGGAGAGGTGGAGGTGTTTTTTTTTTAATCTCTTGCGCAAACACGAGGGCATAAAGAAAAACACATACGCGAGCGCAAACGCACACATTTCAACACAATCTGTCGCTCGCACCCGGCATGCTGGCTAAAAGCTGTGCAAAGGCCGTAAACTAATCTGAAAGACACAAATACGGGGGCTGACTGGCGGCGATAAGCCTGTCAACTGTCACTGTAATCAAGGGAATTCTAACAGTCCATTATGCATCTCCAACAGGCAGCAGAATGCGCACCGAGCCCTCGTGTCCAGGTCACGCGACCAAGTGCGAGATTAACGACGCCACCAATACAGCAACAGATGATTAACGACTGGCGGTCGCTGGGTGAACTTAGTCAACACACTGACTGCCACCCTGTTAGTTGTAAACAGTTAACAGTAGGAGTCAATAGTCCGGGATCAGTTGGTGCCATTCGCGACACTCGTGTCCTGCAATGTGGAATGTTGGGAAAAAAGTTTTTTTTTTAAAATTACTTCTGTAATATACATCTGCTATAGCAATGTAGTAGTCGTGGTAGGTAGTCTCACAAACTTATAGCAAATGTATATTACAATGTAGTAATTGTGGTAGGCAGTCTCACAAACCATCAAAGACGAAATTCAACAACAAAAACACGAATGGCGGCGGAAAGAGCTTCATCAAAAATCGGTTAATTACTTGTGGTGAGTTGATTTCATTGTCATTGATAGTGTCATCTTGGGCAGAAAAGAAATCGAGAATAATACGTTATATTTTTGTGGAAGTCGTACTTCTGGAAGCATCACATCGACTTTATTTAGTGAGTAAACATTCCTCTCACCCATCCAAAAGAAAAGGTCTTCATCAGCAATAATAAACAGGGATTATTTATTCTGGAGCAAAATAAATTCGACAGACGACGGACTGAGTAGACACCTGTGTAACTAAGGATGTTGCTTAATGCACCCATTGACCCCGAGTCAATTTTAGAGAAATTGAGTTAAAGACCTTCCCGTGCCTCAGACAGCTGACAGATGCATCTTTCCCACCTGAACCTACGTCACCAACTGCAGAACCACTGCCCATCACACTTAACCTCAAGCACATTATTTACCCAATCATGTCTTATCTTCCATTCCAGACACAAAAGCCGGCCGACCAGCACCCAGCGGTGCCAGTGACGTCAAGCAAGTGACCGTCGACGACCAAGGTTATCGGTCAAAAGGTCTACCGGTGCACTTCAGACGCACACCTGGCGTCACCTGTCGTTGAACAGGCGACAGAAAAATACCTGAGTCGCGAAAACTCGATGACCTTGATTTTGCTCTGTGATGACGCGGCTGCTTGCAAGACCTTGGGAACCCTGCCACCCGATCAACACCCACCTTAGTTCCGACGCTCGCGAAATTACTTCCCTTGACAGGTCAGCCACCCAATCGCAGAAAAAGATCAATCGACCAACAGTCCACCGATACCGCAAAAGACTAATGACAAACACAATCGATCAATTACAAACGGAGTTACAGCGCGCCGATGGTGGGTTTCGACCTCATTCCGGGTATCAGGGTGGGTTGGGTCGGGGGAACTCAAATCGCACGAGCAATAGAAGGTAAGGGGAGGGGAGTGATTTATGTGCACTAAGATGACGTCACAAGTCGATCACTTCCACGAGTTGAGAAGAACATCTAAGGTCGATAAACAAGGCTACACGATGACGTCACAGGTCGCGTGACTGCTGAAGAGCAGCTGATGTTAAAAGATATGCTGGCGACGTCAATCTATAGTCAGCATGACGGTGACCCTTTAACCTTTTGCAAAAGACTAATTTAATTTATTTATTGTAAGCTGACTGCTCTACGGTTGTCCACTCCTGCAGTCTGAGCTACGAGTCGTTCAAGCACAAAAGTCCGAAGACCATTATGTTCCAGGAACTGAAAAATGTCCGCAGATGTACCTGAGAGCGCACGTGAGATTGAGCGGGTACCCGGCGCTGAAAGTTATCCCCCGACGTAAGGTCTGATAAACCTGTGTCCATATTTTCATTACGAGCTAGTTTTCATGCTAATAAATGTTGATGTCGATGTCGCTTGGGTTCGCCAAGACCAGCAGGTCCACCTCGTCTCTAGTTCACCGACGTTCAGTGTTCACCGACCCTCACAGACACCCTGCGAAAGACTTTATATAATATGAAGACTCTGGACCTCCTTCGTCATTCCTTTCCCTCTTTAGTACGAAATCCCCCGCCCCCTTAGCTTTCATATCAAACGAACGAACCAATCAGACACCGGGATCCGGACCGTCTTGCCTGCCACCCTGCGTTTCACAGTCACCAATAGCAACGCCACACTCTGCAAGACAAACACCTTCAACTTCCCCTAAACGCCGGATTTCCTTAACGATTCTCGACATACCAGACCCCTGCTGAGAACCTGTATCTTACCGTATCAGACTTCAAGAACTAATTATGAAAAAAAAAAAAAAAAAAAGACAAGCGGTATAATTTCTTATCACACTGACATGAAAACGCGAACAAATTAATGTCTTTTCTCTCTCCCTACCCTCAGTTTTGCGAGCAAAGGTACAGCTACCACGCAGCGTCGAAGTAAAAAGGTAAAAAAAAAAAAAAGCGACGGCAGCAAACAAGTAATGGTTATGTACATTAATAACGACTACATATATTTGGTCGCCCGTCAAGCCAGAACTTAACCTCCGACCCCGCAACTGTTGTCGTCAGGGTACGCAAGGCGCGTCCCCGAGGCTGGGTGGGACGGAGGAGGTAGCGAGGCGGCAAAGCGTGGCGGCAAAGCTCTCTCCTCCCCACAGCCCACCCCACCTCGACACCCACGACACCCTCTGAGCGCGCGCGCGCAGAACCCGACAACGCCGAAGCGTGGGCCTGTCGGTAAATTACTCGCTAGACACTCGGTTTATGGAAACAATTACGTTGACAACGAGGTGATAGGCTATGAAAGGTGTCTTCAATATCTCCTCCAAATTAAACGGCATGATAACCTTGCAGCAAGCGCAGCTAAATCTTGGCGATAATGTGTCAAGCTCTCTATCGTGAGTCAGCTGAACGCAGCTCACGAGCTTTGCTCGAGTGCCGAGTTGTCTTTCCTCATTCCACAGCTTCTTTCTTTTCTTTTTTTTTTTTTTTTTCTTTAAAGATTCTTCATAAACGGAAATCTGTAAAATATTGAATTTATTGCAAACTGGATTCTCACATAATTGTCTTGATCTAAACTAAAGCCAAACGGATTAACTTTTTTAAAACCTGCATCGATACTCTTCCCTTCTAAGGTCTAAAATAGAATCAGCGCCCAGCAGAACTGCTACAGAAAACGACAGAAAAAAGGTAAAAATAAAGGAATCTTCAGACGCAAAAACTCTGATAATGTCTAGCTCATAAAATGTAGGTACAGTTTTTGAAAAGAGTGGATCCACCCTAAATAATACAACCCTGCTTTGCCAAGCAGACTAAACTATCTCAACTGCTTCTTTTTCTCACACCACTCTCCATCCACGTCCCCCTGCCCGTCCCAGTCGTCTCCCCGACGATTACGTAGGTCAAGAGACTAAACTAACAATATCGTTAGCAACATAACCAAAACAAGATGATGGTTAGGATGCCAAACAAATAGCGCAGAGGGAAGTTTATGCAGTCTTAAATCTGAACCTGGGATTAAGCTTCCCCTCGCACACACAATGCACTGCGCGTAATAATCCTACCCATCTTCAAACACCTAAATCGGGTGGCAGTCGAGACTGTCAAGACGACTTTCTCCTGCCTGACATCAGCTTACGCGTGCCTACCCCAGCCCACCGCACCCCTCAACGCCCAAGGTATCAGCCTGGAGACCTTAGATTAGCGGAGTTGAATGAAAGTCTAAAGCACCTGTCTCCAGGTGCTAGGGCTGATGTCGGAGCAGTGACAGCTCCCGGGAGTGGGGGCGTCGTACAGTTTGTTTAGCTAAGACTGCAGGTTGGAGAGTTGGAGAGCGCGCACACAGAGACATCTGCAGTGTCACCTCTCCCTATCTCTCCTCTCGACCTCAAGGGACAAGCGACCGGCTCGTGTCCGCGCCCACGCAAGACGAGGACGCTGGAGAGTTGGACGAGGGCCCGAGATTTGAGAGAGAAAAAAATCCGTGGCGCCTAATGGATTGCCACTCACCTTCCGTGCATTGCAAACTCCTCATTTCTATTTCTTCTTTGTATGCATGTTCTCTCTAGATATGCATATTTTCCATTTCGCTCTAAGAACATTCTACGAGAAATTAGTCCCATAAGGTGTGGAAGAACTTTTGTCTTTCCTCAAAGTTTTTGATTTTAACCGTCTAAGCTAACATTACAGTACTTGAACTCTGTTTTTTTTTTCTCTCTCTCTCTCCTCTCTGTGTGTGTAAGACGATAAGAGAGGTAACAAATACTGACCAGAACACACAAATGACGTTAACACAAGAAAATAAATAGCTTCGATCACTAGTGGCCCAGAGAGAAAGGTTCGGCAGGTCAGAGGTCGTGGTGAAGACGTAAGCGCCTGCTGACGCAAAAGGGGACATTTGGCAATGCTGACGTCACTAAGCACAGCAGTACATAAATACGCACAAACACGATCGCACACGCGCACGCATGCACTCATCCGACCACACACGCGCAAATAAAGTTATTAAGTTTCCTGTCGAACTCTCCTCACCACCTTCACATTCCATTTCTACGGCGCTGTCCTGGTGTCCACCCTCATACTACTTTCGTGGCACCAATCAAATGTCCTTTTGAAAACAAATATATTAAGGAAACACAGCTCGACGAAAAAGAGAAATGACACTCTGGAAACAATGAACGGTCATGTAATGAACAACTCTTGTGGACAGGCGTCAACACCGTGGTGATCAACGCGGGTAGTTCATCCTACTTAGCCAACATTTTGCGGCGCCTTCAGAATCACATTCCAGCGTTGAGATCAACTTTTTGTATCGTCCAGACCAATATCTTCCCTCGTCGAGTACATTATAGTGAAATTAATTTTTTCCAATGCCGACACTAACATATTAAAGCGCCCAGAACATTACTTTCCAATGCCAAGAACATTTGACGACGCCGAAATCAACTTTTCCCCTCAGTGTAGACATGAAAATTGTCTATCACTGAGGTATATATATATAACTTCAAAAAATTTAAACATGCGTAATTCTTTTTATGACCAAAGTTTCCAAACCTGACAAAGATCACGCACATTGCAAGATTGAAAATGCTCCATGCAGCAACTAATGTTTTCGCTAATCTTATTGTTTGGGTCTTTCGCTGCACATCGTGTACGCGGGGTACGCGCACCTCCGGTACATCAGATGCGATCTCCACCCGAAAAGCAATCCACATCGAAGTACTTTCTTATCTCTAACAGGGTGGGGGGAGCGATGGCAGCCTGGGTCACCCTAAGCGTCTACAGAAGCTCGTGCAGGCCTCCCTGTGTCCCCTACCCTCCACCATGTGCACACACACACGCATACACACGCACAGGTAGAGAAAACCGCGTTATATCCGCCATATAAGAGCAGTCAATCCTTTGATACAGAAAAAAACTGTTCTTTTCTCGGATTGGTTAAATCATCACTGGAGAGGGGTGGAGAGAGGAAATGGCCTCTTGGTCTCATTGGTTAGATTAGATGAGACAACTGCCCACTTGATGAATCATCTGCTGGATGTGGCGGGTGCACACAACTGCAGAGCAATGTTCCACAAACCCTATCTCCTCCCCGTTTGTTGTAATTCATTCCCCGCCCGCCCCCATCTTTCTCGTTCTCTTCCACCCAACGGTAAGTTGACAGCTGAGACATTGCCACTTTCGTGTTTGTTCTTTGATAAAATAATGAATAGGTGCATCGAGAATACGTACCCCGAATGACGTAGTCATCTGACCCACCCGCCAAACACTCCTCCCACAGTCCAGTATAAAGCCTCAGAAGTTTCCAGACTCCCCACTTTCCAAAACTGTTGTTGAGAACAGGCATAGAAAAAATCGCTGCGGAACAAACGGCACAATTTAACTGAAGTTGTTGATGAGCAACGAATGTATATGTAAGACCTTCTGCTGAAAGTCTTGTCAAGAAAGATTCCACCGAATTTTTACTTTAAAAAATAAAAAAGAGCAGGAAGCTATCCTCAACCTATCTGAGACTGTTGTACTTTCACTGGATTTAAGGAAAAGAAAAAGCTCTTCCTGCAAAGAGGTTCGGCGACTGCTGTGCAAACACGGACCTCCTGCAAGACAAGAAAAAAGTCAGCTTTAACTCATCTGTGGCTACAATCGGTAGACAAACGTTTTGTTTAATTCACCCAGAGTATATCCCAAAACATGGAATGTCTAAAGGCTTTCTTCTACATACTGCGCCATCTACTTCTGATAATTATGTTCCACGACAGCAACTACATCTCATGTCAGCAGAGTCCCTGCACACAAGGATGCGCATGTCCCAGACCAAATGAAAACAACTGTTTCAACTCAACAGTTTGTCCGAAAGACGTAGACGTCAGCGCCACTGCTCTCAAATTCACAGGCAGCTCGTGCGGCAACACCATCGACAGAACACACTTTCAGAAGCTGACCAGTCTCGTAACCCTGGAGATCAGAAACAGTCCTTACCAGGTGCTGGGGGACAGAGCTTTCGCTGACCTGCCGCTCACCACGTTAACCATCCAGGGAACTGCCATTACCACACTGCAGGCCGGAAGCCTGTCTAACCTCAATCACCTGACTAAGCTAGACCTCTCTAACAACCTCATCGACGTCATCAGCGACAACGTCTTTCAGGACATGGCGGCACTTACTAACCTCATGCTGGTCGGAAATCGCATTACCTCCCTGTCGGACAACGTATTCCATGGACTGTCTAAACTGATAGTCTTAGACCTCACTAACAACAGTATCAGTCACCTTTCACCTGACTGCTTCAGGCCGCTCGTCAAGTTAATGTCACTCAGGCTCAGCTACAACAACATTCAGCAACTCCCAGACAGATTTTTGACAGGTGTCCCAATGAAAACCATTGCCATGGACCACAACCGCCTCACCTACATCGGCCCTGAAGCTTTTACCAACTCACATCTAGGAGCCTTTAACTTGGAGTACAACCAACTCACAGATTTTCCCACTGAGGCTCTACGTAAGATTACCGTTAGCATTGGCGTCATCTCGCTTGGACACAACGCCATCACCAAGCTGACCAGAGGAGACGTGGCCAACTTCAGTATAAGGATGCTCGACTTGACCTCTAACCCCCTCAAGGTGGTGGAGGACGGGGCTTTTACCGGAAGCACCATCACCAACCTTATCATGAACGACACGCCGCTGACCACGCTACCCGACTCCATGAGCACTATGCTGACGTCATCCACCACACTCAGTCTGCGGAACGTGACGGGTTGGACCTGCGACTGTGACGCCATCTGGTTGGCCCGCTTCTTGACCTCCAGCATCAAAAGCACCGGCCCCGTGTGCGACACCGGAAAAAACCTGAACGCCTCACTCGCTGACCTGGAGGTCATGTGTACCACCACCACCTCTACCACCACGCCGTCAACTACAACCACGACAGAAACATCAAGTACAGCTGCAACATCGCCCAGTACTGCTATTATTATTACTCTGCCGACAACGTCAACCACCTTTACAACATCTACAACAGCATCAAGTACCAAAGGAACGTCTCCAGCTATTAAAACCACAATTACTTATCCAGCAACGTCCGCCACACCATTTACAACTACCCCAACGCAAACAGTTACACAAGCAACGTCTACAACGACTACTGCAAGTTCTAGTGCCTTGCCGACCTCGTCAACCACACCTACAACAACGACCATCACGACAGCGACGTCAACACCAACGTCTACAAGTTCGACTACGAAACTGTCAACAATGTTCACCACCCCGACGACCAGTGCAACAGAGACAACTCAAACAACGACCTACACCAGTTCCACGACATTCAGCACCGCCACACCAAGCACCTCAGCAGCTCAATCAACCGTCGTTAACCTTTCTATGCCACGTGTAACAGCTATCCCATTCCCAACGACCTCCATCACCTCCACTACAACGACAACCCCCATTACATCTTCTTTAACATCCCTTACAACTGCTTCAACTGCAAAACCGACTACAGCATCAGGATCGGTTACGCAAAAGCCGTCTATGGACACCACAAATTCGTCACCAATCACCACCAGTTCATCACCAACATCCTCTTCGACACCGCTAACGTCCTCTGGTCATGTGACTGCTGGGGTCCAAACACAGCTTTTGTCATCAGCAACCACCATGACAGCCTCAGAATCGACCACCGTTCAAGTGGTCTCCGCATCACAGACGGCGATAACAGCGGCCACAGGAAGGCAATCCCCACAGACGACCGAGTCGACGTCAGCAACAACAGTCGTACCAACAACTCGCGCAAGCCCTCCCACCACGACGACAGCTACAACCACACCTCCAACAACAACAACTCCAGAAACAACTTCAGCAACATCAAGCACGTCTACACCATCACTCACAAAAGCACAAGGAACATTAGCCAATCAAAACACCGTAGCACCCACTACACAGCCGCCACCACCAGTTCAAACTGTCCAGCCACCCACCACACAGCCAACACCTCAAGTCCAAACTGCCCAGCCACCCATTACACAGCCACCCACCCCTGTCCCAACTGCCGAGCCACCCATTACACAGCCCCCACCTCCAGTCCAAACCGCCCAGCCACCCATTACACAGCCACCCACCCCTGTCCCAACTGCCCAGCCACCCGTTACTCAAGCTCCGATCGCCTCTCAGAGCCAGCAGCCTACTCCCTTCTCCGGCTCGTCCAACAACAACCGCGACGAGCCGAATAAAGACAACAGCGGCGGCACTAGCAGCGCACAGGTCAACGCCAACGACGGCGTCAACCTGGGCTACATCACCGGGATGGTCATGGGCCTCGCCGCCCTCATCTCCGTCGCGGTGCTGGCCATCTGCGTTATCCAGAGCCACAAGGCCAACGTCGTGCATCCTAGCAACGCCGCGCCTGCGCAGAAGGAAGAAACCTCCCAGCCAAAGAAAAATGTCCGGAGACGAAGCAGCGCCCGCCATGAGGAGTCGGACAAGAACAACGCCGACAGCAGCGACTATGGACAGCACTCGGATTCCAACAGCCAGCGCTGGACACGTAGGGAACGGAAGGCGATCCCTCCCTACCCGCGCCCGACGTGGCTGGACAATCCAGTCTGAGGTCAGGCAGGGAGGGCAGGACAGACTTGGTCACTGCTGCTCTCTTATAGTAAGCTTCTCTTACATAAATAAACTTGCCTCATGATCAAATCACGTGACTATGCTGCCACATGACTAATGTCAACTGAATAACTGAACAATTCGCAGATTCCTTATTTGATTTATTGTTTTATAAATAACTTTATTAGTAGCTCTTTAAAACTGTTTCTCTGACATGTGAAAAAACTAAGGTAGAAAGAGGAAAGGTCTAGGAATTTTCACGTGGATACTTATTTTCACCGCCATCGGCATTGCCTGTTAGGTCCTACCACAGCTGGAGCCTGCTGCGAGCGACAGAGCGATGTGTGATAAACTGCAGGCCGTTATACTGTGATAAAGCCACTTGTGATAAATGTTCAGTCTTTCGAAACCTGCTAGCCATCCAAAGAATGTTCTTACAGTCCACGAATCTCAAGCCCCTACCTTTCAGAAAAAAGACGATAAATTAGTTGCCCACAGCACTCAAAGGACAACTGTCGTTCTACAACAAAAATTGCAGTGGACTCTCTCTTTTCTTTTTAATTTTTTTACATTTACAATCAAGGTTTTTAAAAACTGATGTCTTGATATGGCGTTTTTATGTGTCGTGTTACATCTTGTAGTCGTACTTTATAAAGAAAACTGTTTTCTCTACAATTTTCAGTGTGCTTTCGTAAGTGTTTTATATATACATATTGTGATCCATACCCTGTGGTTGATAATTATATGCTGTTTATTAAAAACATCTATGGGTAATTAATTAGAATAACTATGGTTGTCGTGATAATTATTTTCTCCAATTATGTATAGACGCTAACAAAAGTTTTGATAAGCCTGTTTGTGGGAAAAAATGTCCATTTCTGATCACAGTTTATAAATGTCAATTGCTATTTATAAACAGTTTATAGTCTACAGACGTGAATGGTTGAATGTTCTCCATCCATGAATCATTGAATGCCTTTTATTGTTATTACTTTTGTTGTTTTTGTTGGTTTTTGAAACTATAGAAATTCATGTTAAATATTTTCAGGCTATTGTCTACTTGTCTTCTGGCGAGGTCTTCGTGTCTCAGCCCGTCAAGGATCAGTCAGAGACCTAGATGCTCTCTAAAATAATCTCCAGAATTGTTAAGTTTATTTGTCGACTCGTCATCGTCAGAAGCGTCTCTGTGATCGTTGCTAACGAACTACTAGCTGTTCATGATTAGCGTGTAGACTATTAACGACACAACCTTTCGCCGTTCTCGCAACCAATCAGATATCCAGTATTTCCTCTTAAATCATAAGCTCATTTCATTAATACTCAAATACATCTGTCAATGAGGGCACACGCTTGTCTGTGTTTATCTCTTGTCGGCGCCAAAGGTCAAAGGTCCTGACGAAATAGCTTCGTAGCACTAGGTTTCCGGCACGACGTCTGGCGTCGCCACTATCGTCCCTTCTCTCACCCCCTCAATCATCTGCCCTTCTTGCCACACTGTAGGTCTGTAGCTGTTCACCAGTTTTACTAACAGCAAACGTTTCTATTGATTCATGTGTTTAAACGTTGTTTTTATTACATAAGGTATCTTATAATCCTACTGGATGTCCTAAACGCGATTATTTCTACTTCAACCTTTTATTTATTGCTGCCAATATTCGAATGTATTAACATATTGTTAATTTTTTTTTCTAACGTGTGCTGACTTTTATTCGTGGACAACCGATTTATTTTCTGTTACTGTTGTTTTGAGTACGAAGAATGATTTGTTGCTGTTAACATGCTTATTCCGTCCTTTACAAATAAAGGTTTTCCTTTCATTCTGTGCTTGATGCTATGTTGTTGTGTTCCATGCCACAAAAACAATGAAAAAATAATAAATGTCACACAATTAAACAATTCTGGAGTTCGTGTCTCATTACGGTCGATCCTCGTTGTCAGGACGTGATGTAAAAATAGTACAGGAGAGGTCGGAGGGCGAGAAAGGGAGAATCCTATGACGTAAACTTTAACTTTCAGTAATCGTCATAAGTTTATGGCGTCATGAATGACGTCACTGTCGACGACGTAAAAAGGAAAATGCGTCAACGTTGGCCAATCAAATGAAGGCGCTGTTGTCGCTGAGATTATCACGAGGGTTAAAACTCTACGGCATAAGGACAATGAGAGCACGTGACCTGACTGGTTACTGTTAATACCAGGCTACTTGATGACTTATATATATATAATGCTTACAAACATTCGTACATGCTGTCGTATTGTATATTTTTACATATCATCACACCCACTCGCATAGAAGGCAAACTTAAAATATTGGCGACTAGACTTCCTTCACCTCTTCAAGACTTTTTTAAAATCAGTCATAATACATACACTACGCAAACGAACAATGTTCGTGTAACAATTTCTCTCTCTCTCTCTGCAGACTAGACAGGACAGGTTTCGGTTCTTGTATCCACTGGCAGCGGATCGCATACTGTCTCTTAGATACAACCCCACAAACTAACCAACACTAGTCGACATGAAATTCGCTTTCGACCTTGAGGTGGTTAAAGTGAGAGAGTGGTCCCTGACAGCACCGCGGTCTAGCTACTCGTCTTGACCTGTTCGTGCGTCACTTTGAATTGTCCACTTGAGGAATCGATGAGAACAGTGACAAGCATGACGCACAATTTCACAAGTCCAATCTACTCACCGCTTGCTATACTTCAATTCTTCCCCCACGCCGTCGATCCCCACCCCGCTCTTTTTCTCTTCGACACTTCAAACATTCAAACACTAATGTAAAATTTTGGATAACTAAACGCCATTTAGACACTTTATCTGAGTGACATGTGTCACCAAACCCACTCAATTAACACCCACCTGCAGCGATCCAATTAGCCCATACGTGTATAAAGTCGCAACCTCGCAAGACTTGCCACTAAACGAAATCTTCTCTCAAAGGTAAGAGAAATGAGAACCAACGAACAACAGAATTCATGAAGACTGTGCAACAGCATTCAAGACTTTTCCATGTGACAATATGAGTTCAAAGTTTCTGACAACTCCCCGAAAAGAGGAGTGTGTATTTAAACTTTTAGAGAATCTGTGATCCAAAGTAAAATTCTGACACTTGATGATATCACAATGAAGCATCTTAAGGTTTTCTACTTCACCTGGCACCAGCTGATTCTTATGTTTACCTTCTATGTCAGCAACTACGTCACATGTCAGCAGATTCCGTGCACACAAGGATGCGCATGTCCCAGACCAAATGAAAACAACTGTCTCAACACAACAGTTTGTCCGAATGACGTAGACGTCAGCGCTACTGTCCTCAGACTCACAGGCAGCTCGTGCGGCAACACCATCGACAGGACACACTTACAGAAGCTGACCAGTCTGGTAACCCTGGAGATCAGAAGCAGTCCTTACCAGGTGCTGGGGGACAGAGCTTTCGCTGACCTGCCGCTCACCACGCTAGTGATCCAGGGAACTGCCATCACCACACTGCAGGCAGGAAGCTTGTCTAACCTCAAACATCTGACTAAGCTAGACCTCTCTAACAACCTCATCGACGTCATCAGCGATAATGTTTTTCAGGACATGGCGGCCCTTACTAACCTCATGCTGGCCGGAAATCGCATTACCTCCCTGTCGGACAACGTGTTCCATGGACTGTCTAAACTGATAGTCTTAGACCTCACTAACAACAATATCAGTCACCTTTCACCTGACTGCTTCAGGCCGCTCGTGAAGTTAATGTCACTTAGGCTCAGCTACAACAACATTCAGCAACTCCCAGACGGATTTCTGACAGGTGTCCCAATGAAAACCCTTGTCATAGACCACAACCGCCTCACCTACATCGGCCCTGAAGCCTTTACCAACTCCCATCTCCAAGCCTTTAACTTGGACTATAACCAACTCACAGATTTTCCCACTGAGGCTCTACGTAAGATCACCGGTAGCATAGGCCCCCTCTCGCTTGCACACAACGCCATCACCAAGCTGACCCGAGGAGACGTGGCCAACTTCAGTATAAGGAATCTCGACTTTGACTCTAACCCCCTCAAGGTGGTGGAGGACGGTGGTTTTACCGGAAGCACCATCACCAACCTTATCATGAACGACACTCCGCTGACCACGCTGCCCGACTCCATGAGCACTATTCTGACGTCATCCACCACGCTCAGTCTGCGGGGCGTGACGGGTTGGGCCTGCGACTGTGACGCCATCTGGTTGGCCCGCTTCTTGGCCTCCAGCACCAGAAGCACCGGCCCCGTGTGCGACACCGGAAAAAACCTGACCGCCTCACTCGCTGACCTGGAGGTCATGTGTACCACCACCACCTTTACCACCACGCCGTCAACTACAACAACGACAGAAACATCAAGTACAGCTGCCACATCGCCAAGTACTGCTATTATTACTACTCTGCCGACAACGTCAACCACCACCTCCACCACATCTTTCACCTCCACCAGTCCGACAACATCATCAGATACAACAAGAGACGTGCCTCTAGATTCAAGTACTAACACTGCGACTATTGCGCTGCCGAGAATTTCACCTTTAATCGAAACGCCTTCAACTACGACAAGTTCCGATTTTTCTTCGGCTGCGACTACTTTTACCACACCGACAACCAGCCCAACAGAAGCAACTCACACGACTTCTACGGCACCCAACATCGCCACCTCGAGCACCACTACTCCTACTATCACAACTCCGCTGTCGACAACGACATCCGCGCCTTCACCGACGACTTCCGTGACACCCTCAGCATCAACAACTGGTTTAGGTACTACGGGTACCGCGTCTGTTAGACGTGATTTCCATTTACTGTTAAAATATATAAAAAGCGAGCAATATGAGATCGTTGTCAACTGACTTCCATTGCTAAGTACAGTCCCGACTTGTTAGCTCACAACCATTCAACACAAAGGCTGGGCAAAATGCGAAGGTGGCAACATAAAGAGCGAATATTTTCTTTGAGGTAACTTTAAGAAAAGCCCAACTATTGACAAATTTGAGATAACAGGTTAAGATTGTACTTCCTGTCATTGCGATCTCAATGTAGTAAACCTGAACTTCTTGATTGTTGACTGATTAATTTCTGAACCTTCGGTTGGACTCTAACGCTTCTTTTTTTTTTATCACTTGTTACTTCTGACTTTTATATATGCCGTCTTATTTACAATTATTCTACTGCAAGTATTTTTGTTTACAACACCAATGTATGCTTTGCTTTCATTTTCTTAGTTGCTTCTGTTGGATCGACACACTCTGTTTATAAAGTTCTCTTCATGTACAGTATATGACTTTTTCGCTATTGTCTGTCGTCTGGCTGTTGAGTCGTGCATTTTAAATAATAGAGGAGAAAATAAATAAATATTACACAATCTGCCGACAATTTGTTGTCTCTGCTTATGAGGTGTCGACATACCAGTGAAATACAATACAAAACATCTTTATTAATCCCTTTCGGAAAATTCAGGAAACCTGACATGCGAATATATCTGACTTCAGGCCGCGAATATGTTATAGCATCAATGATTTTTTTTTAAAAGAAGAAAGATAGAACCTGAGCCAGCTGTATAAAAGACTTGTCCTAGCAGAGATTTGATTATACCTGTGGATTGCCGCCGGAATAAAAGAGTGCAGATATCGTGAAGTTCTGGGTCGGGTAACTCTAAACCTACCACTACCATGCGTCTGTTGTCCATTTCCTGTCGGAGTCGATGATAGTCATCAAAATTGTAGTCTGTCGTACAGAAGTGTGTATCTCTAGTTATTCTGCACCCTCCCAATCACTTCTCATCCATTTTTTAATAGTCTGGCTTGCGACACACCATCAGCTTGCATTTTGGAAGCTGCCTCGTCTGTAGACCTTCGGGCCGCAACTTATGACAAGCGACTCACAATTTCAGTTCACAACTTGTGACAAGCGACTCACAAACTTTCAGCTCACAACAGGCGACACACCCTGACTCGTCACAGACGTTCAGGTCGCAACCTGTGACCAGTGACACACCCTACCCGGCCGCCTGGTAGGTGACAAGTGCACACGCGCGGGTCAGGAAGTCGCGAGGAGGTACATCAATCACCCCATGCACCTCACTCCACGACGCACTCACCCTTTAGCTATGATGTCAACAGGCCTGGCTTTTCCCAGACCTACGAGTAATTGATTTCCGATTTTCCTCTTTCCGTCGGCGAAGATAGACTCGAAGGAGATAATAGCTGCTACACTCCCTCCACAAGTTTATGCCGTCTTGATGGGCGAGCTATTCACTCTGACGGATTAGGTCCCTTACCTCTGAACGCCAGCCTATCCTCGTGTTTTCAAAACGTCAATAAGATAACAAATTGATATCAATACCTCAGATACCCACAAACGAAAAAACACCAGACACGATACCACGTTTGGCGAACACGAAAATTAAAGTTATGAAAACAATCAACACAATGAGACTAAATAGCGGAATGTTGGTGAGCAATACTAAGATGTTTAAGGGTCCTCTGAACCAGGCACGACTGTTTATGTCTGGAAATCTTTACATATTATATGAAGTCCTGTAAAATGTGACCATCATGAATAAATTTGCCAAACTGTTATTTTCTTGGACAACAACAGCAGCGATATAGTCGAAGATAGAGTTCGGTGAAACTTTTCTGTCCTTCATGTTAATCTTTGCTAATCTTTGAAATGTGTGTCCGGATAAGAAGACCCAGTTGTCAATAAGCCAAAATAGGTTTTGACTGGTGAGGTATGCTATACAAAGACATATATAGTCACTATATTTTTCTCTTTAAAGTAGTAGTCAGTTGTGTCTTCACGAGTACCACCCTAACTGTCATCCATCCTAATTGAATTGTTCACGATTGCTGAATTGTTTCGGATACTCTGAGCATTGGGAGACTAATGATTGTTGAAGTCAAGCCTGAAAAAAAAGACTAGATTTCATGTTTCTACCCCGGGTATTTACTGCAAAACAAGGACTGCTATTGCATGGACGGTGAGAGAGTAAAGGTGGGCGCTAAGTAGAGCGAGCAAAAAGTGGGCGAGGGGAAGCGGAGATAAAGAGTAAGTTGAGCAACTAACCCCCGAGGCAGTGTCCAAGAGGGTCTGGGTGATGATGATGTTGAAGACGGCGTGTGAGCGGCTGCTCTCGCTATTCATGTTCGTCGCCGCCACCGTCCGGGACTTGTTCCCTTCGCTCATCAGGTTGTCAATGTCCTACACACATTTATCAGGTTGTCAGTGTCACCATGATGTCTATTTCTTATACCCATTTATCAGGTTGTCAACATCCTACACACATTCATCAGGGTGACAATGTCCTGATAACATGAGGTTTCCAACAAACTATACACATTCATTATTATGTCAAAGTCTTGAAAACATTCATCTAATTGTCCCTAAACAGATTAATCACAAAATGTAATCAACAGGTCAGGACCATGGAGGTCACTAATTTTTTTTTTTTTTTGATCCCCTTAATGAAGAAATAAATAAATAAGAGTTTGGTATTTTTCTCCTGCTACGACTTACATTCCACAATCTGAGTCAAACCCTGATTAAAAGGTTTTGCTTGAAAGTAGAATCCTTACTGAGATTTAATTTTACACAATAAAAAGAAATGCCACCCCAATTGTCAGCAATATGTTAGAGATCAAAAGCGGTTCCAAATGTTGAAAAACCTTGTTGGATGCTCAGATGTTTAATCACTGACATAAATAAATAAAATATCACAAAGAATTTTAAAAGCAACAATGCTTAAGATTTTATATATATATACGAAAACTATTTTGCATGTAGTATGCCGTCAATTATAGTAAACTGTAAGCAACTTTTAAGACTTTTTTAAAGGTTGATTGCAAATTAGCATATGCTTGCTCACCTCGAAAGACGAAACAGCCAGACATGACAAGCCATCAACGTAGGGTCCAAGTATGTTGTGTTCTCTAACTTTCAAATTCTGGTGGCTTCTACACACACAGACACACACACAAATAACAAGAAACAAAAATTGTCTAACCACGTAATCCAGGGGCGACAACCCACAATGGCGGTTCCGGTTAAACGTGCAGGTTGCTCCCCTTACTACACAGTTACTACTTCATTTGCCCGCTTGCCACTTCCATAGCCACTAGGTGTATATGTTACATCATTAAAATGTCATCCTTAAAAGGGGAATTAACTGACCAGAGAATGATACTTTCTGTTTTACAATAGTTTCTGACTTTTTATTGGAAGTTACCAGCTTGCACAGCTGCTGATTGTGCAAAACCAGAAAATGCCATTGTCATAATATTGTCACCTGAAAAGGTCAGAGCAAGAAAAAGACAATGACCACAAACTTTTATGAAACTTTCTTGCTATCTTGTGCAGCTATGAACTTATGTTTACTGCAGGCAAAAAGTGTTTTATGGTAAATCTATTGTATGTAGCGGAAATATTACTCCTAAATGGCCATTGACTGAATCCATAAATTAAAGGTAATGCAATGGAAACAAATTATGCTGGTTTTGAACTGTGATCTTTATCTAGCTTTAACTTGTCAAAAAAAAAAAAAAAAAAAAAAGACAAAAATGTTTGAAGCAGATCTATTATTCCCTTATCATTATCACTAGCAGAAACTTGATGGAAATTTTTGCTATTTCTCTCTTATAGTCACTATATAGACTTGCACAGCGATCATCCTCAATGACTTATCTGGAACCAATCTGGATTTTTCAGGGTTCATAGGTCATTGATTTTACCTCTAAAGTACAAAAATGTGTTTCTTCAAATGCCGTAATCAATTTCATCTTACAAGAACGTATTCAGTGAGTTGGTATTTAGTAAAACGTTACCCTTATTAAACAGATACACAACTGCACTAACCCTTTGGGGTCAAGAAGGTCATGAACCTTCTCATTGTATATCTCCATGTAGGAGACTTCCACTTTGCAGAAAAGTTCATCGTGAGACCGCTGGGCTATGAACTCAAAGAGCTTATCACACAAGCGTGGGATAAGGCCTTTTTCTACACGGCTGCCCATCATGGTGTAAGACTTGCCAGACCCTGCACAATACAAAATACAGCTAGCTATATTCAACGCATGTTCCACAACAACCTAAACATCTTGATAAACACAAGAAGTAAGCATTTATGCTGATGCCTTTTACATGAGTGAAGCAAGACTGAACACATGCAATTTTTTCTCAGTTCCTTCCAAGCAAGGAGAAATTCATTTGTTTCATATAATTCTCAAACTTTTCAAAAGGTGAGGGTGTCAACAAAAAGAAGGTAAATGATCCATAACTAGAGATAATTTTGCAGCAAAGTGTGGCAGGAAGAAAGGTTGGCAAGAAAATGAGTGGCGAGATAATCTGTTGAAAATGCACAGACCAAAATATCATGTGCTAGCAAAATGCATAAACTGACAAGCAATTCATGTTTGCTAAATGTTAGATGGTTCAAAAGAAAAATAGTACGCTGCTTGATCTATAAATACCCTTATACACCATGGTCATGAGCTGTCTACTACACTATGACTTGTACTAGAAACAACTAATACTCTATATGGGTACCTGTATGAATACAGATCACATGGCTACCTGACTGGTATATACCTGCATTGCCTCACGTACCATACAGATATCTTTCAGCATGTAGCATACATGTATACCTGTTTGTCTGCACAGTTACCTGTCTGCCCATAGGCAAATATGCAGCCATTGTAGCCTTCAAAAGCCCGCTCCAGAATGTCTCTGCCTACACACTGAAATACGTGCTCTTGGCCTGTGGTAAATGAAGATAAAACTTTCTGAAATTATTCTGACCACTTAATCACAAGATATGCTTCTGATTGTGTTGCCAATTGCTGTATGTTAGAATATGTATATACATACTTTGATAATGCAACCATGTTGCTAAACACATCCATGTACACATCCATGTTTGCAAAAGTGGAATGTTCCCATTTCAGACTTAATCTGTCTATGCCTGTGTTTAAGAGTGTGTGTTTTCAAAGGTCTGAGATTTTACAACAAAAAAAATAGATTGATTAACTACAAACTCTCAAAGGCAGCAAAATGACATAAAACAAGAAAATGACAGAGTGAAATTAGATTTTAAAACACAATTTTCATTTTACTTTTTTCCCCTTAGGGCTACGGCTTTATCAGTTACTGGATAAGGTGATTAAATTAATCGAAAAAGCAGCAAAATGCCTCGAGGGTCAATAACCCTGATCACATGGCTACACTGAGAAGCTTGGCGCCTAAAGAGGCTAGCTTTACACAAGGAGGGTCTGTGCAGCAAATTCGCCGCCTGTTTCCTCAGGTAATCGCCAAGAATACATCCACCCACAGATTTACATTTTTTTCTCTCCAAGTAGAAAGTTTGCAATTCAGAGTCTTTTCTGTTTCAAACAGACCTCAGTGTGTGTCTTATTTCCTAGTGCATCTGGTTTGATGTATGCTTATGTAAATATTTGTGCACTATATGAGCATGTAGAGTGTGTGTGTGCACTTAGAGTTTAAATGAGATTGCAGCTGGCGACCTTGATATTAAACATTAAGCTATCTTATCTGTGGGCCTATTCATTATTCAAGGAGGATTTTAGAAAAGCAGAAATATTATTTAATTTTTATTTTGCTGCCATCTCTAAATTTATTTATTCTACCAAAAGAGTGTCTTCAATGCCTGTATGAATACAGATACCTGACTGGCATTGCCTCAAGTTTACTACTCTGATTAAGCTCCATTAGTTCAGGAGTCAAATTATGTCCCCTTTTGAGAACTAAACAAATTAGGAAAAAAGTTCAGAAGCTTTCAAGTCGCTTCTCTCTGCGGTAATAGATACATGTAACATTTAAGTCACCCATCCACCTACACACACAAGTGAGGAAAGTAAACTGGAGGCGGGTGGTGAAAAGGACATTGCCAGACTTAATCCTTCCCAGTCGGTCGCCGCCTCTTCCCGTCACCTGATTAATTCCCCTTTGGGAATGGCACTCCGCAAGACGAAGGGAACACAATCAGACAGTCAAGAGGACATGCTCAGAAAGTCTCACATACACCCAAACCACAAGGCTGTGCGACTGAGAAACTCTTACAAACACTTCTACACCCCCTCACTTGTTCTCTTCTTTACAGTCCTCTTTCATCCTTCGTTACGGTCCCTGAAGGTGTACCGCCATGCTGACATTTACATGTCCTAATATTTCCGCTCCATCCTCTTGCATACAGTCCAATCCATCACATTCCTATTATCCCCCTTTGATCATTCTGGCAACCCTGTGATGAACAGGCGGTTGTCTGTCCATCAGAAGAGTATACGTGTAGTCTTTGTACGTGTGTACGTGTTTCTGACATGTTCGGCCTCCTCCCTCCGGTAGACGACGCAAAACTCTTGTTTTTATTTGTCATTAGTTTCCTGCTGTGGCCAGTATCTTCAAAACATTGTGATGGGCGTTTGGAAACATCAAAGTTTTGTGACGAGGTGTCTGAAAGCGTGACGAATGTCCCAAAGCGCCCTCGTGGCCGGCCTCCGACACGACACAGCGTGAGGTCCGTTGGACAACGTGACGCATAAAATTATAACGAATCGTGCTTCTGACTACATCAGACAGCGTGAGGAATCCCTGGTAGCATTGCAGGCTAACAGTAAATTAAAAAAAAATCTCTTGGTGAGTTTGTCTACCTCCAGCCCCTGCTGGTCAGATACAAGAACAAACACTGTGGCTCGCATCCTCAACATGTCTTCTTGTTCTACCCTTCAACCTTTCTCCAGACGATTATTTGCATTTTACTGCTTACTTGCTGCTTGCTAGTTGTGTATTTACTTGTAATTTATTTACTTGTTTATTGCTTATTTACATTCTCCTGTGACAGTAAAGTCGGTACTTACTGGCAAACTTTGGATCATTGTCGTCCATGGACCAGAAGCAATGATCAAAGGCAAACACCTGCAAGAGATCAACTGACCACTGATCAATGTCATAGTAATCACTGATTCACATTAAAAGGCTTGTTTGATAAGGAACAGTCTCGGATAACGGCCAGAGGCCGTGCTCATGAAGCGATTTTAAGTCATTACCCGCTGGGCAAAATAGGGACATCAAGGAGAGCGCCTTGTCTCCGTAGTTGATGAACTGTCCAAACCCCGCGGATGCTGCTTTATGTTACTTTACTCCCAAGGTGTCTTTGTCACTACTTTTCAAATGTGTTTCCGGGGTAACGCAACATCCACGGAGTCGGAACGCTTGCTCTTGATTTATCAGGGACAACGACTTACCTTCGCTTCATGATTAAGGCCCCAGGAGTAGCTGTTCCCTACCCAGTGATGACTTCATGAGAGTCACAGACATTGTGATACATGAGAGTCTCACTACCTAACTCAGTTTCGCATCAAAAACATTCCTTTCACCCGCTAAAATTATTTATAATATAGTTTTAGCCAAATGTTATTTTATACAGAAAATTTCTCACTTTAAAGTTCGAGCTCTCGTGCATGCAAATGCTTCAGATTGTTGCAGTGACAGAAAACGAACAAATGTAAATGAAGGGGACCACATACAGAGGCACACGTACAAGCACACAAACACACACGCAGATATTATAAAATTAGACGAGTGAAAAATTGAAAAATAAAGCAAGAGGAAAGACAGACCGAATGAGAGGGATAAGCAGAGATGGAACAGAAAATAAGGGAGGGAAGGTAGTGAGAAAAAGAGAGAATGGGAGGGAAAACACAGCCATGACTCAGTCATCCTCTTAATGAATCCGTAGATTCGCAACGGCTTGCAGCATCTATAATATATGCAAATACACTCATTCCCTTAATCACCCGCTCACTCCATCACTCATTCTCTCACGCGCATGCACGCGCATTCAGACACCCCCACCGCCTCGCATGCCACTAACATGAATACCTTAGGAGTTTTCCGCCCTCCTCCATCGTGTCTGCAACAGAAAAAAAGAAAGAGAAAAAAATTAACAAAGGCTGCTCGCTCCTGCCACAGGGCCAACGCGACTCTACACGCATCTCCAAGCAGATCATTTTTATGCTTTTCGTGAATTGTAATGTGCAGCGTTGCCAATCTGCCCTCAACTGGGACCGACCATGGTCCCCCTGCGCATGCGCAGTCATGAATGTCTGCTCGCTGTGCCCTGCAAGGCGCTCGCTAATGAGCTCGTGACAAAATTCACTTGCATCAAGAAACAATGACGATTATTCAGTCCACTGATGGTGGACAGTTACTGTCGTCTATTCGCTGTGCGGTTCCCCTCCCCACAATTTCTCTCCTGGGTGTGAGGAAATTAGGATATTTTTAGAGCATTAGAACACTTCACTCCCCAGTGCGTGAGTTTAATACTAAAAACAAACCTCTCTCTCTCAGATACTCACAGGCACGCTGTCTCACGACTTACACGCATGAACACACAAATACACAAATGTCCACACACACACCCAGCCCATTAGTTAATACGTTCAAGCGTGCGTGCGTGCGTGTAACATGCGAGTATGCATGTGCGTGAGAGCGCGTGCAGGTAAGAATGTTTTCAAGTCATAGCGCGAAGCTGCAGGTGTGGACGAGCTGAACAAAAGCATGCAGGGGTCGCCAGCAAATCGGGGTGTCCATCAAATATTTACTTTGCGAGTCCTCTCGTCCCTAGAGGGAGAATCCACACCTAGCGAGGCAGCCGGCCTGATCACGTGAAGCACCCTCGTCTGTGCGAGCGTGATTCGCCTCCACGAAGGTGCATACCTACTGCAGCGTACCTGGCGCCGTACAGGTACAAGGGCACGACGCAGCACAGCCTCTTCAAAACTGTGACTGGCTTTGTATACACACAGGCCACAAGAAACTAGTTCTCTGGACTGGCGTTCGCGGTTAGCCGGGTGTCTGGGTACCGTTACTCGTTAATCACTGATGATTCAAGGGTGTGTTTTGTGGTGTTATCACAGTAGGGTGACTGCTCCTTGCACATTTCCTCGCGGAAAAAGTCAGACAGACCTGAGATTGGAGCAGCTGCAAGGTCAGCCATAGAGCTGGTAAACCTTCCTAACCTTCCGCATACAGCTGGCAGGGTTTCCTCCTCTGTTGCGTACTGCTGTCAAGTTTTTCTTTCATTCTTGCAAACTGGCAAACTTTCCTTCCTTTTCTATACCTCTGGCAAGCATTCTTTCTGTACAGTTTCTTACTGCTATTAAAATTATCTTCCTTAGCTCATAAAAAAGATGCCTCTTGTTTATTTCCATTATCTTTGTGAAATTCCCGTTTTTATTTACTTCTTGGCAGGTTAGTCGGCGACTCGATTCGTTTGGTTCACCCCACAGTTGTTTGAAGTAAAATAAATGCAGGGATATACGGAGTATACTCTCCTCAAGATATACCCCAAAACCTACTCAACTGTCTTGTTGCTCTAAACAAAGACAAGTACAGGTATTCTGACATTACGAGCTCGACAAAGAGGTTAATAATCATTCGCTGTTACCTGAAAAGAGTCGTCGTCCAACTGACTCGGGGACAGCTTAGGGAATGGAGGAAAAGCGCGAGTTTCTCTAACTGCAAACAGACGCTTACTTCGGATGTCAGTAAATATCCTAGAAGTCTACATTGAGCGCTTGGTCCCAAGTTACAGCTTCTGGGACCATAAAGTGATGGCGCCTGTAAGACCTGATTACGTGGTCGTGACGTGTTTCTCACGTAGTAGGGTCCTAACCTGCAAGGCGCAGTCTGGAAGCGACAGGCCGAAAATACAGCATGCTAATGCCTAGTGGTCACAAGGGGTGCATCACTATGATCAATGTTCCCAGGCCACGGAGAAGGCAGGGTTACATGATTAAATTCCTCATCTCACTTTTTTTTTTTTAACATTTTTATATTATTATTATTCGGACACAAGCACGCCTATTGACGAGAGAAGAGAACGGGGAATAACTGGATAGCGATGAAGATGTGTCATGACCTCGGCTGATACCTGAGCCACAATCGATTACCTGACGAGAGCGCTGGCGTTAAGGGGGTGGGGGGGAGGAGTCCGGGTGTTAATACGGGTGGCGTGCCGACAAGGCCAGGTCAGGCTGCGCGTGCCTGGTTTCCGTCCACTCTCTTTTGCACGTGCCGGTGAGTCAACGAGACGACCAGCCAGCCCCCGACCCCACCCTACCCAGTCCCCTCGCCTGACGCACCGCCCGCCGGGCACCAGACCTACGCGCGCTCGCCAACACCCACGTGCAGTCGCTGCATATGTTGCTGCAGCGACAATGACGTCAGGGGCGCCGACAGGTGCTGGTGCCCGTAAGAACTGATTACGTGGTAGTGACGTGTTTCTTACGTAATGTCGCCGGCATTTAAAGTTCTATCAACGCTGACAAGGCACAGCAAAAACTAAAAGAGTACGAAGTGAAATATCTAACGCTAGCGTGACAGTAGGATACTATAACGAGTGTCATATCTAAATAAACTCCTGTTGTGACAAAGACCGTGCATAGCGGCACGCGACTGGTTTTGCTTTCGGACGTAGGGCACGCACTGCGCCGATCAACGTCAGGTGAACGTTAGATGGCTGACGCGAGACCTAACGCTTTCCTTCATTTCCAGTTCGCTTCTTATTAAATTATCCGCCCACAGAGCACGTGCACTGTCGCGCTTGCTCATTCAATTCCTTTAAAATACACTGTTTAAAAATATCTCAAAACTGATTTTTTTTTAAATTGCGGGAAAGAAGAAAAATTACTAGAAAAAAAAAATTCTTCCGGCTGGTTCCCTGCCAACAACCAACCACCGTCTTCGCCAGGCTGACCCACCACATCTTCCGCGAAATATCTTGTGTAATCTCGAAGAAGTGCCACCAGCTAGTTTGAAACCCACGCATCACCGACAACTTGCCGAGGGGCAGAGTAGCTTCAGCAACACTCGACAGCCCTGAGCTCGAATTTCCGGACTGTTCTTTCTCTGTGATCATATGCAAACAACATAAAATTATATTTATTTACAGATTGAATTTATAAATATAATCCTTACGTTTTCTCTCTGTCAATATTATTTCTTTGCCGGAAAAGACGGAGACTGGACAGCTGCCAATATGCTGTTAGTACACATTCATACTTGGCGAACAACAATTTCTTATCTCCACCAACAAAAAAATGTGTTTGCTGCGGTCTGAAAAGCTGCTCTGAAAGGCGAGGGTCGCTCAACTAGCTCCTCTGGGACGGTCTCATGCCCGGGGGTCAAGAGCACAGACGGACTTTTGTGACTAACAGCTGGCTTCATCGTTGGAGCCACAAAATTGCCTCCCCCACCACCGACTCCCACCCCCCTACTCCTTTTGTTGGCCTCGGCGGTCTCGTTGGGTCCATGAAGCGGGCAGTAAAGTGCCTCTCAAAATGACCCTGTCTCTCTCCCGGAAATGATACGTCCGCCATCACTGCTGGCAATAACCAACCCTGATCCGCCTGTGGATGGAAATGGTCACCAGCAGGCTCCAGTCCATAAAAGACAGAGGACTCGGAGCACACCTCAGCAGCCATGTTACTGAGACCATGAAATACAATCTCTCTCTCACACACACACAAACAAAACACACAGAAAGTCACAACTGCATCAGTCCGACCAGACGTGTTACCGTTATCAAACTGGCTGCTAATACAAGTCTCGATATGACTGTCAAGAACAGTCGTTCCTCGGGGTGACCACATTTCAATCACAGGCGTGTCAGAGATCAAGCCAATGTATCACGAGCCATAGCCTCACCTTTGTATTATATAGTTAAAAATAATCCTACCCTGATTAAAGGCAGAAAATGAAAAGAAAACAAATCGACTGAAATTGTCCAAATTATATAAAAATAATATTAAAAAAAACACGAAATTTGTCGATAAACGTGGTCTATAATTACTTGCTGAGGTTAGATAATTCTACGGACAATCTTAAAACTATTGAATAAATAAATATCGATCAGGTAAGACAAGGGTGGGAAGACCGAGCTGAAAGACCCAAATTCACTTAGTAACATTACTTACGCACTTTCGCCTCCCAAAACGGATTAGAAAAGGGCAACAACCGCGTGGTAATGAAACTCATTAACGTTTAAGAATTCCCCCAAAACATCAAATGGCAGCGGTTGCTCAACTCTAGAAAAACATCACACCACCCGTTTTATGACTTTGTAAATTTACCTTTCCCCACCCGTGTCCATCAATTTTCCTGACCATTGTTATTCATTCAGCGAACAGCAGGGGAGACAACCAGCCAACAACGTGGATTTGCCACAGAGTTATCAACCACAGTGTCTCAGAAGGGCTACCACGTGGACCGGAGGAGGAAGAAGAGAGAAAGACACGGAGAGGGTCAATCCAGTCCGTCACTGGCGGCCTTAGCTTTTGTCAGCAGACGGTGGTCGCAGGTGCTGGTGTGTGACAGAGAAAATGACAAGACTGTGCACCCGAGGTGCACCCACAACTTCCTGGTATATTTTGGTCTCTTGAAGTCCGAGGCTGACGATGAGGGTCGTGTTTCTCGTCTGGAGCTTGATTTGATGAAATACCGGGCCAGACTCCATAAGCTATGTAATCAGCGGGAGTATAAAGAACGACCTTTATGCAGTCACTGGACCATTTATTTCTTCTGGGCTGATGGAGGACAATGTTTAAAGTCAAAGGTGATGGCAGATGTTGGAAATGTTCTGCGTTCGCGCGAAATATTCTTAGCACCAAAGGTTTCAACTAATTTAACAAACTAATTCAACTGATCTGAACAGTATGATCGGCAGACTTAAACACTAAGGAGTCCACATGAATACATTTCCTAAGCACAGAGAAACAGAGACTACCTCACAAACCATGGGCGAGCATCCAGCTCATACGCACACGCACAGGGAGAGAGAGAGATGGCACCAAAAAAAAAAAAAAAAAATCAGTGCTCGGCCAAAGCAATTAACCAGGGTAGAGTTAGGAAGCCTTACCACAGTCTTCATCAAGAATCGCGACTGTTGGTGGAGAGGCTGGAGTAAACACCCAGGATTTCAGTAAAGCCTCTTTGCGGTTTAGCAAGCTCTACAACGTGTGTGTGTGTGTTAGAAAGATAGAAAGAGAGAGACCTGGCTGCTTAATTTCTCCACGAGACTATGTTCTGTGGCAGTCCGTGCCGCCCACGCCAGAGCTCACAGACAGCAAATTGTTTCCATCGTATGGTCTGCATCCCCCGCAGGCCGGCCAGCCGTACCACCCACCAATTTCCTGCAAAAAGCCCGGATCTTTCCTGGGCAGAGCGGTCAACCCCGTACAGGGTGGTCCAATCTAGCCTTACACTTGACTGGGCCAAATGTCGACCCACAACCTCCTGGAGTAGACTGAAAGGTCAAACTGAGACCTAGACCTCCCTCAGTAACTGTGCAGCTGTACTGCTAGCCTATCTACTGGACAGTCGTCAAGACATGATGCCTCGGTCGCTAGCTTCCCACCCACACTCTGTAAGTGTCACTTGTTTATTTAAGCCATACAAGGTCTTGTCGAAAATTATCAAACATAACTCATTAATTCGAATAGACAGCCGTTAATCATTGACCTTAATTGCCATTTAAACGCCTGCTGACCCCATCCAATGCAAGATGCTGTGTTGATGCTCTGATGCTGTGTGGATGTAGACGATAAACAAGATTCAGCCATGTTTCCATTGCTCTCCCATGGAACATATACTACGAAACCCAGCATTTAAACAAGATACTACAAGCGCACTCGGTGCACCCTACCCATTTATTTACCTTAATATTCACCGACGAGCAAACCATTAGAGATATCTGGACACAGCTGGTCGTCTGCATGACACATTCAAGAACGGTTGTCACGAAAACAACTTGTCATAAAATGCGACCTCTGCTATCAAGGTGGACAAACAAGTTCCCTTCGCAAAGCTCACCGAGCGGAGGGAGCAGACGACAGTCGCTGATAAAGCAAAACATTGCACGTCTGCAATCGACTGCCCCCATCCCCCAACCCAGAATTTCCCGTGCAAGCGAACCAACAACTGCACTAAACGTGGTCGTAAAGTTAGATGCAAACATAGATGATATGCAACAAAAGACCCAGTGTGCGCAGTGCAACGAACAAGGGAACTCACTCTGCGGACGGAGAAAGGACCGGCAGGGGTGATGACCCTTTCCGAGCCTGAGTAGCATGGCGCCAGATGGCGGGAAGAAATCACATCAGTAAAGCAACGAATAAAGAAAAGGTTACAAGAGCAGGAGGAAAAAACAGGACGAGATTAAACTTCTGTTAGACAGAGATAGCGAAGTGTCTCAAAGAGACTGCTGACGTCACAACGCTATCACGTGTTCTTCAAAACAGACAGTTCTGTCGCTCTCCTCCACCCTCGTCCCCTCGCCAGCCTCCATCTTCCCACTTAAACGTCTAGTCAGGAACAGCTTTCTTCCTTTTTCCAACGACTAGGTAAAGCTCAAAATGAGGGTGAACACCAACCGTCCATTCTCGAGATACTCGCCAAGCATCACCCAGGATAGAATGAGATCAGCAACACTGGCGTCAACATGGATGCACTTACGATGTGAAGTAGAGCCGGGATATAATTATGTTAATGAGATGCATCGCCAGTTTAATGTCTATCTCTTTCAGTGCAATTTGCAGGAGTGAGTTTTGGACTGGGCATTTCCTCAAGTTATAGAAAATAGTATCTTGCACTCAGCTTTACTCGGGAATAAAAAAAAAAAAATCTGCATCCCAATTGTCTGATCAAAGAAAACAAATGTTATAAAGATGTTTGTGTGCTTGTGACTGTTTCTGTGTGCTTGTATATCTGCTTGCATGATAGGTGTAGGCTGTAGATGCATTTAGTGCTATAAAAAGCGCTTTGAGTCCGCCTTTGATGGGGGAAGGCATCAAACAGAATAAACCTACCCGGTCGAATTTCCTGGACCCAACTCCCTCCCTTCACCCCATCACTGCTGTACTCCCTCGAGTAACAGTGAAGATAAAAAACCCTTCTTTTGCTACGCAGATGATTGGAGGGGAGTTTGAGGAGGGGGGTGCAGACCAGGGGGTAGAATCTGACAGCGAAAGTCGAGATGGTAAAGTCGAACAGCACAATCGAACGGCCTTTTTGTCCGACTGCCAGCGGCGAGGAAAAGCGAAGTGAGGGGGAGAGGTGGTAAGAAAAAGAAGTGGGGGTGGGTGTGGATGCTGATTTCCGCGGACGGTTGGTGGAGCAAGGAAACGACAGAAGCAGAAACACCTCGGGTCTGCCGAGACTGCTACGGAATGATGAGAACACACCGTGTGATGGGGCATTGGACTCAAGATGGATACTACAGGGAAAACAATGTTTCTAGTTACTTTCGTCGGGGTATTCTGTTGTTATTGCTCTCATTGTGGGAAAAAGTGCTTCCATTTATAGGTGTTTTCGCACTTCATTATCGTCGTCGAGTGGGTGTACATCATGTTGTGACCCTCTAAGACTAGATTGGTGGAACTTATTGTCCAATGCCATATACTCTACCCTTTGCCAGCTTCAGCCAAAAGCAGCAAGAAAGTTAGTTCTCCTCTGGAGTGCAAGCGAACCTGCAACTAAGTGAGTGCACATGAAGCCAACAGATACTGTTTATAGCTTGCTGCTTGTTCGATAGCAATCTGCTAAGCTGGTAGCACTAATGTCCTGAACATCACACACTGAGGCTACGGTCAATGAGATCATCATCATCATCATCATCATCATCATCATCATCATCATCCCAATAACCGATACACAGCGGATTGACTCCCTGTTCTTCTGAAATCTGGGTGTAGGACTAGACGACTGTATTTCTGATCACGATCCAACCTTTTTTGCTTTCCCGCTTCCAGATTTACGACCTTACTTGCAGGCCGAGTTCGCAGCCCATGTCCACATCATCGACCACGTTTACGACTCTACCGCAGACTAAGCTCGAGTCTCCCTGATGCACAGAGACACCCCCCATTCCACCCTCCAGTGGCAACTCAAACGTAATACGCAGTGTGGTGCCAAAACCATAAATCGCCGAAAAATCGTCCGAAAGTTTCCAGAAAGTCGGGCGTGTCACGCCCCTAACTGCACTCCGCTTCATTCTCCCAGAAACCCTCCGCCTTGTTACCAGTACTACTGATTCCAAAAAGACTGCGTACAATAATGATACGCATGCACGCACGCACTGTACTGCACTTAGTCTTTGTCCCGCACACCAAGCCATTACCAAGTGGTCAGCAGCGCCGCTGTCCTACCTCTCCTTCCGGTCCAAATTGGCCCAAGAAGCCTTCATTTGGACCACCCACTCTCCCAAAGAAGGGTCTGGGAAAGGGAAAGGAAAAACACAGGGTCCATCTTAAACGCTCGCGTGTTAAATCTGTTCTGACGCTGCTCCAGGACAAATGGTTCTGGTCACCGCGTGACCATAATGCAATTGTGCCTCGTGCTTGGGCTTCCAAATTCGCAAAGCACTTTGGAAAAGCAGGCGGAGCTTGGGCGAGGCTAAGCCAGACTGAAGTCGCGATAACTCGATCGATCCGCCCTCGATAAAACGTTCGATAAAAACACTAACCCTCCTTCCATCGCCTTCCCCACTCCCACCCTCACATCAATTTTTTTTCCTCTCTTTTTTTGGAAATGGACTGCGGTCAGCAGACGCAAAACCAGAGATGGGGGAGGAAGAAGAAGAAGGTAGTCAGCTGCAGCTCTTAAGGAGAGACTTTCTGTTATCTTGACGACCAAGTGCTACTGACGTCGTCTAGTCAGCATCGTCGGTTCTCTTCCTTCGTCCTTCCTTCTCTAAATCAATCTGACATGGGCCTTTCCGAGCTTGACAAGCCAAAAAAAGAGAAGAAGTGTGTTTGCGGAGAACTAGACCAAATCAAAAAACTCCACTGCTGTCGCCTGGCTCCACAACCACGCAAATTGTGAGGAATGGCCTCCCTCGCACGACAAGAATGATTTGTAAGCAAAGAAACGGTGTATCGAGAATGACACAACGAAAGCCCAATCAGACCGACGTAAAGCATTTACGTGATTTTACGTGGAAGCTCGAATGTTGAGGCGAAAGTCAGAAACGCAGAACCTGTGTACCTTATGAACCTTAACGAAAGAAAAAAGTGTGAGAATACCAGCACAAACCCTTAAGCCTTCTTTCTTTTCACGAACTAGCGAAAATACGACAAAAACGAACATAGCCATCCGCGCCTGCGCGCACACATTTCTTTTTAACATCCGGTTCCCTCAACACACACTATAAAATAAACACACAAACACATACACCCAAAAAAAGTATTTTAAAAAAGTTAGTGGGGCAGAGAAGCGGGAGACAACTCATCAGCCTCAAGCCAAGAATTCTGTGTTGTTAGGTAGTCTGACCGCCTGCACAAGCTGATAGCAGGATTGAAGGGAGATCACCTCATTTGCTGGATAATTTCTCATCTTGGACCATAAATCATCGGCGCGGAGAGCTGATGAGTTGTTTCAAAGAACATGATCAGTCTCTGTCTCTCTTCCATTCTCAGTCTCCCTGTCCCGGACTTTGTCTCTGTCTCCGCTGCGAGCAAAAGGAGGGTGCTCTAACGATCCTTTTCTCTAGGTGGGGTGGGAAGAGGAGAGTGGTAAATGTCGAAATGTCAGACCAAAAGAAAATGTCTTGAAGCATCAGATATTTTTAAGTTACAGTTCTGGACACCTTACTCACCCCTCTTTACATCTGATTTTTTTTTTTAATTGGAAACGAAATTTTCCAAAAGAATACAACATGAGAAAAGAAACTAAGATCTTTAAAGGCGGAGCAACACATTAAATACACTGGCTACCAAATACAGTTGTCATGTGACCAAAGGTCCCCACCGATCAATGCAGCAAAGGCAGTAAGCGCCGTGTGTCTAGTGTTAAAGGAATATTCGGGGACAATTACATTCAAATTAATAGTAAAGCTCAGTGCTAAATACCTAACTGAATCTGGCTGGATGTCTCCCTTCTAGATAAACAAGCCTGCAAACATCACCGTGCACAGAAAGAGGTCAGCAAAAATGACGTCACGATTGTACATGGATATGCTTATGTTGTCAAGGTACATCCACAGCTAGGAACATATGTTGATCAGGTCTATCTGTGCACAAACAAGTTTGATTTTTTTTTTTTTTTTTTGTATGGTGATATATTTAGGCGTGCATTTACAGAAGGAAAGGAGGGGAGGAATATTTATCCATATTTTAAGCAATCCTAACATGCATCGAGCTTTACCCAGGCATTAACAAAATTTGTATCCACTGAACCTTTCAGAATGAGAACGCGCCTTCCGGTTACAGTGGAAAGGAAACGATAGACGTGGAAAAGAGCTGGCAGTGTGGACAGCCTGGGAGCCGCACCAAAGGACACCCCGTTCATCATGAGAGTACTCCCGCTCAATATACTCTTTCCGCTTCATCAACAAGGTCCCCGGATGAGGAGTGTTTTCCTCGGCTCCCCATCACCTCCCGGTCCACACAGGACCAGCAACGGCTCCTGCATCATTTCACGAGATGACGTGTTTCTCGCGCCATCATTATCGAACGACCGCCGGAGATTTTGAAACTTTTTTTTTTTCTCCCACCATCACCAACAGCAATATCGACGACGCCAACCAAGCAAGCGACCAACACCTTCATCCCGTACCAATCATGCAAATTACTCTTGCTCAAACCGTTCGGAAACTGCGGACACGCTTTCCGGGAGTATCTGGCGCACATTCTTCTTTCGGCTGTCAGTGGATGAGTAGTGTTTGCCGACTCCCGGCGCTCCTGCCGGCGAATTCAATTTACAGCTCGTCGGCAATACTGGCAACACGAGATCGTGCCGAGGCTGCAAAGAACCCTCGCTCTGAAAGGCGAGCCGGGAGAAAAGTTGTACTACACAAAGACATCTGGATCTAGCGGCTAGCTCCGCCGTGCTTGACCGCAACAACCGGTTCCATTGTCTGACTAACTGAAGGCGGACTACAATGAAAGAGTTAACTCGGGGCAAGAAGCAGGCAAGGGCGATTAACCCACTCCACAACAGATGAAGGACAACCCCAACGGAGTCTCCTAATGGCGCAGGACCGTGTGAGGAATGTTAAACCAATGTTTACTTGCATCTTGAGTCACAGCCGTTGGTTGTTGTCCTTTGGGCCAGAGCGACAGTTGTTTTGTCTCCTCTTTCACCGGTATGCAGGTGGATGTTCTTCCCGGACACCCTCACAGGAGACATGAAGCTTCTAACCACATCGGGCTACTTTCAAAGATCAGATTAAGGTATTGACCCATTAACAAGCATAGGTAACTCCATGTTTGTTAACTTGTTAAATAATGCGTTAATTCTTCCTAGAAAGCCAGTGATCAAATCGAACAAAGTGATGGACAGATACCAGATGAACTAGCGTTTAGTACCATGATTGAAGTACAAATATCCAGGCTCGCTAATTAAAACTGTAGAAGTGAAGGATAAACTCGACTTGTATACTGTACAAATGGATGAAGTGAGTGAGCAAGAGCGCTGGGGAATGTCAGAAGGAGAGCCTAGATTCGCAGATACACAGTTGTCCCGTGCGTGCACGTATTTTGTCTGTGTCTGGATTCTTGAAACTATCTCATCCAACAGAAACCGTCAACAAATTCACGAACCAGCCTCATCGGAAGCCCAAAATTAAGCAAACTCCACTTGACTGCCATCCGCACTTAAGACGCGTTCTTACAGACCTCTATAATGATCCTCCCCCTGCCTCATCCATCCCATGCCCCACCCAATTACTTCATGCCCACAGCTCCTCGGCCATTCACGAACAGTAACCGACTGCACACAGAGAGGACGGTGTTGATGATGTGACACGGCTCGCGCTGGGAGAGATGGGAAGCGATCATATAAACACACAGGACGTCACTAACTGAAAAAAAAAATCACACCAGCTATGCTTCCTCACAAACTCCTCAAATTATGTATAATCGGAGCTTTAAAGACTAAACACTTGAATTACATTTCGATTTGTAATAAACTTCCGTATGTGTTTGAGATAGCGTGTGTGTGTGTGTGTGTGCACGCGCGCACGTCTCGATTACACAATCTCTCCTCGCTTCTAATATACTGCATCACTGTTTGCTCAGCTAATGGCCTGGTATTCAGCTGCCCGCAAATCGTTTGGTCAATTACATCTTTCAGTCCGTGGCGTATTGACCAGTCAGTGGACAAACTGGCTCCCACATCGATTCCCTCGGCGAGCGGGTGGACTCGGCAGTCCTGGGACGCGAGACGGCGATGTGGGTCACGTGACCCAGTCAAGCAGGTAGAAGACCGTCGGTCGACTACCTCCCTCCTTTCCCTCCGCTAGCTTCGTACTTTTCACTGGCAGACGTACCAGCCCTGACCTGTCTGGTGCCCTTCTATTGGCCTAATCTCAGGACATCCCAAAACAGTTCGACTGCGTCCAGTGCAAGAGGTCAAAAGTCACTAACCCTTACCGTCAGCAACCAAAATCTGATATGCTTGAACAAACATTCGATCAAATCTCGAATATTTCCCAGTCTCCCACGGGATTCCACTCTTGAATAACTTTCTTGAGCAGCAATAAATAAACGCTGCAGGGGGAAAAAATCTTCGACAAAAATTGCACGGTCGTCTTTTTAGAAAGTGCATCTAGCTTTTGATCGAATTTGTTGTACCATGTGACATGTCAGAGCAAAAGTCATGGGGCGCTGTTAACTCGAAGAATGATGGCTGACAGCCACTTGGGCCAACAAACGAAGGGACGGGGAATTGTAGGTTGACGTAGATGCGTTCCCTGCATAATGATGCCGAAAAGCTGCAGTCTGCGAGATAAAGAGAACCGAACTGTGCACTCAATCGTCCAATGAAAGAGAAGTAGTGACTGGAGTCAGACGAATAGTAATGGCCGAAACAAAGAAAAATATCTGTAGTGGTTTGCATCAACGTCTGTTGGCAAATACCAGGCAGTACACAAAGCTCGGCGAGTAAAGGTCAGCGCTCGTCTGGAAGACCTGACGAGGACTGGTCTTGTCGAGGTTCGTGGCCGGTCGATCTTGTCCGGGTTACCTCTTGTACCTGCAGTCTCGTAGTAAGTAAAACAAGGTGGTAACACCAGACACCACATGTCGCTAACCATCAGCTGCATGGTTAACACCAACCTTCTAACATACTAATAAAATATGAGCATTTAAACTGGTAACCGTTAGCCACCTAATTGGCACCTAGGCTAAGGTGCACTCGGCCACTGATATTCTCCATCATCAGATGATCATACCTAGGGAAGATGATAATGTCGGTCACTGGAAATTCTTGCTGCTCTTCCTACCCATCCCTCGCTGTTCAGTCTCCACTGACAGCGTTGTACCAGCATTTCATTAATGAACATCGTCTTGCTGCAAAGAGTCTTCGAAGTTCTTCCACTTCATGCATAAGATGTCTTCGAATGAAAACCGTTGGAGAAGGTCCAAGAACACTGAGAGATCAATGTCCTGGCGCCAGATGCCACTGGCAGCACGAGACACAGTGCTGATTAAGAGCGGCCACCAGAATCGGAGAACTGTTCACAGGCCAAGCGTTTCGTCAATTACGACTTTGCACCGGGCGAGAAAGGTCAAAGTGCAGGTACCCAAAGACGTGGGTTCTATTTGTCGATATTGTCAGGTTTGTCGATAGTTTGTGGTTTCCGAGAGAAGCTCCTCTCTCACACTTTCTCTTCAACGGCTGCGATGTGACGGCAAGCTCTCCAAGCAACGCTCTTCGATCGACCAAGGACCACGTTCCTCGGTGCCGAACTCTTACTGACCTTTAGTCACATGCTGCACGTGCTGCACATGGTAAAGCAATGTGTGAGACAATGGTCCGGCTCACGCACAAGGGTCTCCTTGTCAGTTCAAAGAGATATGTCTTCGGCAGTTCAAAAGCAGCTCCGTCCTTAGTGAGTTCGCGAGAGTGGGTTGATGTTCAAAGTTCCATCCTTTGAGTTTAAAACAGTTTCGAAAATATAAATTCGAAAACTTTCCATATTTTGTGGATCAAAAACAGTTTTATACTTTGTGAATTTAAACCAGTCACCATGGTTTCAATCTGGTTTCCAGTCCTGAATCCTTGACTCTGGTAAGACTTTCAAAGATTCCTGTTGCTGTGTAACTGGTCTGAGAGAAAGTGTGACAAAACAGTAATTTTTTTTCTTTCTCTTATTATCTTCTGCTTGTTTTGGTTAATGTAAGATCCAACCGACAGAATATTGCGCCCTCTGCATATAAACCGACACAAATTTAGGATCAAATCTTAACTCAAAATCGAGAGAATTTCAAACAGAAAACAAGCAACTTGTGAACAGAACTTCAAGTAATGTCACACCGTCTTCACTCAATGGAGGGTAATTTCGTTCAGGAAAAAAATCTCATGTAAGTGAAATGTTAACAATCTGCAACATGTTATAATCGTTCTTTAACATTGCCCGCAGAGTTATCCTCCCTGCTTCTCTGCCCCGCCCTCTCCTTGTGCCGGGTAACATCTCTTCATGTCCCCAACTCGACACTGGGATTGATTAAGTCCTCCAGTCCCATGCACCGCCGGAACAGGGAAAAAGTGTGAAACCATCCGCCATAATCGGTGTCTGATCATCCCATCTCTTCCCCTTCAAGCTCAACATGCAGGAAGCCGGGCGTCTGGGGAGTGGGGTTGATGAGGAAGGGGGAAAGCCTGTAATGGGCAGACGACGTGGAATTAGACTCCGAGCCTTCTTGTCGACGACGAACACAGAACGAAAGCCCCCGATGTCAACCTTTCACCTTCTCATCTACGTGGCAACACATCCTCGTCCCTCCCCTCAGCCACCTCTGCATATCCTTTTCCTACAACCCTCTCTCCTCCCTTCCTACCCTCATCTCACCTCCAAACTTTGTTGAAAGGAGATTATGGGTCTCAACTATGGAAGTCCGGCAAGTCCGTCTTCCCCTCGTCAGTGCCCGCCGCCGCCCCCAACACTCTCCTCCCCTGTCTGACGTCCCCGCCTCTCCATCATGTTACTTTCATCTACAGTCTCGCGCGCAAGACGTCGACGCTGTCAGCAAAAATGATGGCAGCAACAAGAGTCGTCTGCTCCTGGCACGGAGTACCAATCATCCCTCTCCAAGGCCGGTTTCTGAGACGAGACGTTGGTGACAAGGCGGACTACTGAACCTGCTTCAACACATGATGTACTTAGCTGTCTTCTAAGAAATAATTTCATGACAACAACTGTAGAGGTTGAATAAGCAAGAAAACCCACCAAACTCTATTCAGGGAAACAGATAATTTTGTTTACCATTATTATTTTTGTTTCAAAATAGAAACTGGGAAAGTGGGCCAAGTATTGTTGTGTCTAAAGATGATTCTTCATTTCCTCGTGTCGCGTCCCCTACTTGGGTGTCGGGGGAGGAAGAGGGGAAAGGGGGAACTAGCAATTAAGGTTCTCTCAAGATACAAGCAGCCAGCCCTTTAAACAAGTACTCTGGTCACAAAGAATCGTACGGACCAATACCCGAGTGCTCCAACGCCAGAATGAGGTGAAGAGCGTCTCGGGCTAACGGTGACAAGGACAATACAACGACGACGACAACAGAGGCGCACAACAAAAACCTCACGACAGCAACGTCAGCGGTGCCGGAGACACGCAGTCAGAAGAAACATTACAAGAGTAAGAGGATGTCCTCAGAAGCAGCCCACAGCAGCTGGTAACTATAGCAACCTTGCACTGTAAGGAAGGAGAGGACATGGCTAATGGGTTTTATCTGTAGCCATTGATTTTTTTTTTCCTTTAGAATTGGAGTGGCGTGGTTAGGTACATGAAAAGAGAGACGTTTGAAAGGGGTAGACTGTTGGACACTAAAACTAGCCAAGGATGCCCGCGCTGAAAGCACGGGTATGGCTTCCAGCGAGTACTTACAGAACCGGAAGTGATGTCAAGGAACAGTCGGTGATACAGACGCACGGAAATCTTCACGTAATGTTTGTGACAAAGAGTATGACTGTGTCTGTGTGTGAGAGAGAGAGAGAAAGAGAGAATGAAATAATGTTAAGAAATGTCTGAAGTGATTAACATTACGCACAACAGAAAACACAGGTAAAGATCGTCCCGGAACCTTTTGGTAGTTCATCATGCGATGTTTCAGCGGCTGCTAATTTTTTTTTTTTTTTTTTTTTGGTCGGGGCCTGTGTTTTATGTGATGCTGGTGCCTATTTCCTCTCCCTAACTTCCTTACTTTCCCCATCCAACTATGGAGTGAAGTACCCATTCTCAACAATTGGGTCAAATGCGGAAATATTGGCTGCGCCGCATGGGCATCGAACTGGCTCAACAGAAGGTTCGGAAGAAAGTGCTCTAATGATTAGGCTTCCATTCACACACACACGCACATACGCTCGAATGCACGCACAGGCACAAGCACAAAAGTTCTCCTCGATACCTTGGCGTGAGTAGTCTGAAAGTTCACGGCATTGGATTAATGACTCCAGTGGCTTCGTCCACCCATGCTTAACCCTGACACGTGACCAGAAAGTCTTGACATCGCCTGACGGGCATCACCCAAGACCTCCCCATTCTTACTCCCACCACTCCACAGCCCTTAATTCATCCAACAAAAGGGGCAGTAATCGAAACCGGGGTTTTCTACTTTTTTCTTTTTGGTTTTTCTCCATTTTTGTCTTACAGACCTCAGTATCCCAGAATTCGTTCGTATAAAAACAAAACTCGTGTGTCATGTTTATGCCACTCATTTCCGATAAATACTTTTTTTTCTCTCAACCGCCCGTGAGATGTCTTGCAGCCAGCACAGCCAAGACCTGGAGAAATCTATACTCAGGCAGCTGCCTGTCGGGCTTCAGGGATACTCAGCATCGACTCCGGTGTATCGCAGACGTTAAACCTGGCATTAACCGCCTTCATTTTCCGGCCTTTCACATCCCAGTCTGGAATGAATCTCCAAAAATCTGAATAGGCCAAGATTAAAATAAAAAAAAAAACCTACAAAAAGTACAAAAAACAAAGTAGAATCGGTCGTAGCCCATAGAAAGGCAGTTCAATCAGCGGCCCCTTGTTACAGAGCCCCTCGTCTCCGCATCTAACGAGGCCATCATGCTACACCAACCGTCGCCAGCCTGCGTCAACTCCTGTCGACGACTGAAGCCTGCTAAACGTTAGATGATAGACGAGATCTCGCGAGACTGGCTTCTCACCTCTGCACACGTCTTCCCCCTCGGTTCTCGTAGCACTGATTACAGACAGCTGCAGGGGTTGGGAGAGACGGTTGGGACGGGCAGAATGTTGAAGAGAGAGAGAGGTGGGGTGGTTACAGATTGAGAGCAATGTATTGCACTCACTAACTATCCAAAAAATATGTGAAAATTGAAAAAAAAAAAAAGTTTAGTGGCACTACGCGCTGATGAGATAAGAAGACCACTAACCGATTTTCGGCGGATTAAATGCGGTTCAAAAATTTCGGTTGCCGAGTGCGTTAGGTATCCGCATTCCATTCCATTCCGTCAGCAATTTGTAACCAATAAGATAAATATATTGCTCCATTACATTTAAAAATATATATATATGTAGTGCGTTTTCATTGGTCATGTCAAGACTGCTGACAAAGAATTGGTCTACATGACATGACATACGTCGTAATAATAAAAACGACAAAAAAAAAAAAACAAAGTTATGTAAATTTGACATCTAGAAATTCTTTTTTTACAAAATAATACCACATTCACTGTTGATTGACTTTCTGAATAGTTTGACTGGTTTATTTTCCTCAACCATTTATTCTCGATGCTAAAGAAAATTACTTTCTTTACAAAATATTTATCTTTCAGTTTAATCTTCAAATACTCGATCTGAAATCTTCCTTGCGCGAAAGATCATCTGGAGTGAATGTTCTATTTGCATTTTATCTATGGTATTCATTTTTCAGTGTTTACAGTAGTAGCTCTGCAGTACAACTGTCTGCCATCTTTCAAAGGGTTCATAACAAAATCCCGCATGCGAAATACGACCGATCTGTTGCGCATGCTAAATGAGACGGAAGCAGCACGTTTGGAAATAATGGCCGCCTGTAAACACGATAGGGGTCTATTTCTACCTGGCACTGCAATCTAATCTAGCAATTGTGTGTCCGCACACGGGTGCGTGCACCTGCTTTGTAAACAAGTCTGCGTGGGGCGGCAAGGGGCGGCGGATGAGGGTAAGGACAACAACATCGATGACTGTAAATAAGACCAAAAAAGACAATCCTGTCGGCAGGACAACCCTGTCATCGGCAACACGCACAATTTTCGTCCCCACTGAAGCAAGGAAAAAATACTTCGTGAAAACTACGCCTCTTGCAAACGAGGTAAACAACTTTTTTTTGTTTCAAAGTCGAAGGTTACGTAACGCACTCCACGCGCCGACAGTAATGTCCGTGCTCCAGAGAAATTTAAAATTCAAAAACCAAGCGGGATTTTCCTGGAGCTGGTTTACTGCGAAAGCTGACAATCCTGGAAAGCAGTAACGGTCAGGGCCTGGAACTATTTCCGATTGAGATTTTCTGCGTGCCGCCGACGGCAGAAAACCTTAAGCGCACCGAACTCGTCCCTTGTCAGGTCCGCGGAATAATCGCATTTCGGGTTTATGGAAAAATTCATCACGAGCCACAATCGACTGCGCCAGCCGAAGGCTTCCCTTTTCTCCCGTACCCACTACTCCTCTCACCCCACCCCCGAGATGAAAAACCGTGGCAATTCCTATCCAGGCCAGGGGCTCCGGTACGCTTAATAAATGCGCATCCCTTCACCTCTGACCTCCTGGCTGCAAAACAGGGCTCTTGGCGGAGCTGGTCGCAGTGATCTTCCATGGTTGTTTAATTTCCCCTGGGCGACTGCAGCGCCATTCTTAAGTGGTGCGAACTAACTTTGGACGAGTGTCCACACACGAGCCCAGCGTTGTCATCAGCGATGTAGATCCTCTTCACAGTTCGTGATGAGCTTTGAAAAAAAAGTATTGCCTTCCACCTTCTTTTTTTTATTATTTATAGCGCTTACCGCTTTTGCTGATGACGACGGAGACGATAATTTCAGGTCTTGGAGTAAGAACTAAAACCATGGATAAGCTTCGTACAGCAAAAAAAAAAAAAAAATCGATCCAAACGAGTTACGATCAGCAGACCTTGGCTGCATAAGCGTTTATACTTTATTGTCAAAACCATAACCTCTCTGTGGGGGTCATGAAGGTGTAATGAATGCTTACAATTTTTTAAAAAAAAACTGTGTAGTCGAGCGCCTGCATGTAAAGTGGTCTAAGTCCAGCTGATGCTGGAGAAAGGTTCTATACCAACACACTCCATCATCATCATGCCCATGAATTTCAGATATTTTTAAGTGTGGACAAGTTATGAGCGCTCGTGACAGCCATTTTTCAGTGTTTTCGTGACCAATGACACGTTGTCAAGTATGTGTCAAATTTGTAGGGAGAATGACATCCCTTCGCCTAATAAGCTTGATGTGACTGCACTCCATCCTTTTTGTCTCGTCCACGAATCTCCGTAAAACTGGGTATCTCCTGCTGATCTCTGCTTTTCATTCTCACCCCACTGAGCATGCGTGAAACATGCTTAAGGGCCACACTCAGTACGCCATATAAACTGTTCAGGTGTTACTACTTACATTTCACCAGTCACTGAAGGTGGGACATAACTAAAATTTCTCGGGGATGTCGAGTACAAGCGCACTGAACATAAGGGAGTGGAGCTGAGCACACTCAACAGAGGCGCGAGGAGTTATGTGCCGTTGATGAACTGCCTTTATCGAAACGAGTGATAAACATATTAGCTTTATTTGCATCGGAAAGTAAGGCTGTTGGTGTCGTATGCAAGCCAGTCTCCTAAAAAGATTGTTTTAACTCTCACGAATCGATAGTTCTGTATTTTAGAGTGTGCGTGCGTGTGTGTGTGAGAGAGCGCGCGCGCGTGGCTGGGGTGCGCACTCGTGAGAATAAGAAACAGAATTACACGCATGGTGATACCAGAGCAATTTTCGCGGCATACTGAGTAATGCTCGGTAACCTGTTTCACGCATGCTCAGTACGGTGCGAAGCGGCTGGCAACCCACCCTTGCAGCTGGAAATAGCCGACAGCTGGAAACCTGCCCAAGTGTGCACTCCACGTGCAGTGCGCGTAACTCCCCTTCCTCCACCCCACCCTACCCCACCCCGAATCTATCGCGAGAACATGAAAGCTAGATTGCAAATGAGGATATCGAGGGACCACATGGAGACGACAAATGCATTTTTTTTTTTTTTTTGCACTTCATCACTCACTCGTTACCAGCTGTCTTGTAGCAACTGCTGTGGTCCAAGCTACAGCCTGAGCTTGCCAGCATGCCGGTTAGGACAATCGGTCTATGACAAGAAATACACGTTAACAACACCTGAGTATTTAAAGTCAACCAAAAATGCGAGCCAGCAGGTAAAGTACATGTGACTATTAGTTATTATTATCTCGTAAATGTAACATGTTGATTTCAACAAAATATGTATGGAGCTTTGCTGATGAAATGTGGAATCAAACAATGGGAGCGAGACAGAGAGTGGGTTAAGAATGTTTGTAATAGAGTAATTAAGAAGACTTTCACCTGTCTGTTTATGTATGTATTTATGTGTGGGGATGTGAAAGAGTTGCATGTTCGCATTACGCCAGCGGAACAAAACTTCCATGAGAGAAGATGCTTACTGTGCAAAACGCGATCTGCGCAGGAATGCACGCGCAGAAAGTATGCAGGAGAAACTAAAGATGCACGTGGAGAGAGAGAAAAACCTCGGCTCAGCGCCTGGCGGCTCGTTTGTGTCAGCTTGCATCTTACAGGACACCGCCCATCCTTCGCCCTACACATCCATACCTTTCTGCTCAGATCGCAAGCTAGAAGGACAGGAGGATTTTCGGGGCCGGATTGGCCTCATCACCCATCTCCAACTCATTACCCCCGACACTAAATTTTCAATAGCATGTGCGTGTTTATAATCATCCTCGACCTCCGATGATCGAACGAATGACAATAATCATGTTATTATCATCATGATTATGGTGGAGTAGAATCCGTTAAGCTCAGGAAGCTAAAACCGCACAAAAATTCTTTACCAGTTTTCGCATTTCACTCCATCAACATTTGATGTAAATAGACTAAGAAAACTTCTTGCTAACTTTCTCGAACTTTCCACTGGCCTGTTCACAATCACGTCAGAATCCGCACACTTTGCTGAAGGCATCGATTTTTGTGCCTACGCTGCCCTCTGCACCTGCGGCAACGGTACTTTGTCTGCGACTGTGACCACCATGCCAAGTTCTTTCCAAAACGGTCAAACACCAAAGGCGGTAATTCTGATAGAGTTCACGCCCTTGTCCAAGCTTTATTTGAGAGAGGGAGGTAAGGAGGGATCTCACTGTCTGCAGACCTTGAGATACTGCTATCGTAGAGAATGACACCAAAGGGTGGAAAATTCATCTTCTTCTTCTTTGCGTTCAGGGTGGGTTTTTTACCCGCTCAAAATGAGAATACTGATCATATCTGTTTTTCCACCTGACGTGTTTGATATCTTTGCAAAGTTTAAACATATTCATCGGATGGACAACAGGTTAACTACGTCAGGAAGAAAGAATCGAGAGTTTATTGAGAGAAGAAAAAGCAAACAGCCATGATCACGTGATCAAAATGCCAGCGAGTAAATTGGAGATGTTCGCGCGCGGCTCTCTCTCTCTCTCTCAGAATAATAAAAACAGTATGTTCGCAGAATAGATGATTAGTTGTTAGACACGGCGTTTGCACCAAGACCACTCAGTCCTAACAGCAAAGGTGTGGTGTTCCTGAGCAATAAGAACAAAGGCGCCATCAGGAATGGCGGTGAACTTTCCGAGGAGTTCATGGCATGGCGTAGTCTGCATCTGGTTACGTCATCGTAACCCGCGTCCCCTGGACTGGCAAGTGGATTCAGCCTACAAACATCCACCCTCGTTATAACTCCTGGAGCCAAACATACGGCTATGATCCAGTGTCAGTGAATGTTAGGCACGAACAAACTACTCAGGTAATTTATCAGCAAGCCCCTAGAAATACAGTATTTGACATGCGCACTACAGCTAGCACCCACGCGATTCTCTTTTGTACGGCTGCAAGGAAATAGTTGACTGTAACCAGTAGCAACATGAACGTCCAGTGATAAACAATCGACTGTGTGGCCCGCTCATTGTAAAAAATCGTTTTTCGATACACAAATATTGTTCCATATTGTGCGTTTAATTTTGGCAAATTTTCGGATATGGCCACGTAAACATTTGGCAAAATAGTTGTATTTTGTAATAATTCGGACAAAGTCATTTTCAAGAAAAATGGACGCTATTGAAAGGCAGTTGAACATGTCTGTGTGAAGCCGCAAAAAGCAGACAGGTCGAAAACTATCTGAACAACAATTCTAGTTCTTCCATCCGATGGACGAGCTGTGTTGTTGTCTTAGTGCAAACTTCTCCATCGTTCATCTTGACTACATAATATCAATCGTCTCCACTTGTCTTCTACTTCGTCTGCGGGGGTTTATCAATAGTCACAAATTTAACAATGCGTGTCCGGTTTCAGGCTGTTATTAACTGAAAAAAATAAGGACCAATGTTTGACCAAGCTTGGAAAAGTTTTTGCGTGAAGGTGATATGAGCACTTTGCCAAACTTGGTCAAATGTTTGCCCATATTTGGTCCTTACAGGTTTATAAGCCAGGGTTTCGCACACCGAGGAAGCAAATAACCTAGATCTTACGGAAACGTGCCCGAACCTTTAAAAAAAACAAACCTATCTGGTTCGTATCCTGTGTGACGCAGCGCACTTCCCACAGGTGGAGAAGAGCTGGACATCGTAGTCACACACACACAAATGTCCTGAGATAAGATTTTATTGGAGGGAGGTCTCTTTCACCTCATTTCTGGGACCTTTGGGCAACTGCAGTAAAATGTGGTCCAACCATTGTGAGTCAGCCACGTCACAACTACGATCGCGGCTTTATTAAACGTTTGTTTAAACCAGAAGACCTGCAATATTCAAAACTAGCTCCTGCAAGAAAACAGCATGTCGTTTAGGAAAGATGCTTACAAAGCCTTCTGTGGCCAAAAGGAAAATGTTTTGATTGAGAATGTATTTGGGTCGCACTCCTTTGGAAAAATACAGGCACGGCCGAGTCTGCTGTGCGCGTGGCAACATCAGCAAGTCGATCTCCACCGTCGAGGGCTTTCAACGCTTCGTCTATCGCCAGCTGAGCTGCTCGGGAAACATCGCGTAATTTAATGCAGTGCCTTGGCCGTAGAGATGGAGCAACCGTCCTGTCACCATGGTAACTGGGAAACAATATGGTAACTTCAGACAATCCATCAATAAGACAAAGGTCGCTGCAAGAATTTCGTAAGTATGGCGTTGCTGGATACAGCAGCATGACTAGTTGAGTTATTCAATAAAATGCACGTGTTGATTCAGCCATGTTTGTCTTTCCTTCTTCTTGTAAGTTAAGTATCCTTCATGCGTCTATGCAGCGGGGTGGGGTGAGGGTGGCGGGTGAGAGACTGGTGTTTTATGACGAGTCAGCGACTAAGGCTATATCAGAGCAAAACAGCCTGGTCTGTAAACAGATGTCACATGAGAGAAAGAACAGCTTGCCCAAGACGAGATCTGAACTCACAACGTCCAATCTTCATTGTGACAGGTGCTAGCCGTTATGCCACCGGACCGCCCCATGTATGCAGCATCGGATTTACAGAATAAACACCACGTATATAATACATACTCATATAGTTAGAAGATAATCTCAAGCGGCCGAAGGAGTAACGCAAGTGGTTCATCGTGTCTACGGCAGGGTATACTGAAGGCGGAGAGTGATACTAAATATGTATACCAAGACAGGTGTGTGCACAAACGTACAGGTAGACAAGCAGACAAAGTGCACTGCAACACCATTCGTGCACTACAATCACATGCGTACGCACGCGCACACACCTTTTATTAGCTCAATAAAACTCACAGAAACCTTTGCTTTGTTCTTTCAGTTCCAGTCTACCATTATCCTCGTCCCAGCCGCCGTCATTATCTTCCAGCTCTGGTCATTATCCAACTGCAAATAAGACACTATCTCCTGCGCAGTTCGCGGCGCTGTCATCAAACGGCTTATTATTTCTCAAACGCCCGTACTGGCCACGGCGTCGTCAACGACGGGCTACCACCATCAAGATCAGCAGCAGCAGCCCTTCCAGCAAACAATGGCATCTCCGTGACGCGTCTACGCATGGGCAGATGCAGCGAGGAACGCCGGGACTCGGCAACAGCGGCCACCCAGCCCTGTCTTTACAATCACCCGAGCAATTTGTCCGGCACTTTTCCGCCCGGCCCTACCCGTTTGATGTCCTTTGTCTCAGATTTTTCCAGCTGATTCGGTTTCCATGGCAACCAGTTGTTTATTGTCAATACGCATTACTCGGTGACGGCTGTCACTGCTCGTATTTCTCTCTCCGATTGGACGCTTTACGGGTTGTGACGTCATGATTACCTCCCGTAGCTAAGTCTTTGTTGTCTCCCTTATTACCTCTGCGTGTGCACGTTTATTAGGGAGTTTCTTTGGTGGTTTTTTTTGGGGGGCTCGGAGGTTATTGGCAGTGTTCATAACAGTGTTCACAAGTATGTGACGACGATGAAAAATGTTTGCTTATGCGATTCTTTAAGGACAGATAAAATGGCCACAATGTGTACTCGTACGGATACAATACAACTTTATTCGTCCACAATTTTTCCAGCAACAGTAGATACAGTTAGTGATCTTGGGTCAACTCAGGTTAGTACAAGATCACAGCCTGACAGCAGTTACTGGGTTCTTTAATGAAGCTATAAGTGTTTTTTTAATTTTCATACAAGAGTTGTACAGATTAAGGCCTTAAGGTACGTATAAGGACTCCGAGATTGTGTCCCGACACTCAAGCTTACATAAAATTGACCATTAAACCACAATAGAAAATATTTTATGGCATCCAAAGAGGTTTCAAGTGCTGGACCAGTGCAGGATATGAGGCGGGGGATATGTAGCGTATAAATATTCCACATATATATAATTTAATGTTAGTAAACCATAACCCTTCTATTAAAAGCAAAAGGCTTGACATTTTTGGTGAGTAATTAAAAAAAAAAAAGAAAAATTTTAGTTCGAACTACAACTCAGCTCCTCCAGATTTTCCTGGTCACAACGTCGAGGAAAACTGTTTACCGCTTTTACGGTCTGCGAGGAAAACAATAACCCGTTCATTTTAATGTGACAACTGTTATATTTATAACATTTTCGCACCAGGACTGACTGTGTTTTGTATCGCAAACAGACATTATTTACATAGGAAAGCGGCGGAACGTGTATTTCGACTGAGCGCTCGTGTAATCTGAGCTTGCTCAATATTTCCTAACTTTTAGTTGAAACACTCGGCGGCGACTTCATCATCCGAGGGAGCTCCACAACGGCCGTCACAATTGAATTATCGGACCAAGTCAGGCGGCGCAACCGGTGCAGTTCTGACGTGAAATTATTCTCTTCGGGGAGAAAGATTTCTCAGAAAATCTGATGAACGCTGCCGTGCACTGTCTCATTATCTAGCCACATATTTTATCAATCATACACAATACACAGAGCACACAAAGTGCTGATGTCATTCATTTATTCGTTCCTTGTCTTGTACTAGATGATGAATTAGTTATGGTGGTCTGCCGGTAACGGTCGTTAGAGAGAACTGGATAGACGAAGGTGTTGACAAGACTCCCCAGTTAGACCAGTCCCCTTCGGTGATGAGCAGGTCGTTTTACAAGCCAGTTGGTATGATTGGTGTCGTCTGGAAAAAGTAGTTTGCAATGTGGGCCTTCCAATGATGGAGAAGGAAGTGATGGTCGTGAATGAAATGCGCTTCTGTTGCCATGGTTTACAGTATAAAGTGTGTGCTTGCTCTGGACATGATGAACCACTTACATCCACTACATCTACTAGACAGCACGAGCCTTTACCTTAATTTTTTATCACTTATTTGTCAAAAGTTCACTGACAGCACTTTCCTGAGTGTAAATTTAAAATACAAACAAAGGTGTAAACAAACTTTGCACATACTCCACAAACATCTCTTTCTCCTTCTTCTCCATCCCCCAAAATACTCTTACTGCATTTAAACATGTCGGAGTGTTTTTGACAGAGCTGAGAAAACTGGAGAGAGCAGGAAGAATTAAAAAAAAAAAATTCCTGTGAAAAGAAGGGAAGCAATCCCACTGACCGTTCACAAAATAGGGTGTTCACTGTAGCGTCCTCCAGCCTGGCATGCTTCATTTCAATGAATACATTAGCTGCATTGGGTCTGACAGAACACGGATGAAAAAAGGCGGACTGCTGGTTCGGATCTGATCCCCGGGAAGACGAGAAAAGCAATAAACTTTTTTCCCTCTTTTAAATTAATACCATTTTAATCGCTAGAATGCCTTAAATCAAGGCTCAATTCACGTCGGAGTCCCTACAGCAGGCCCAGTTCTCATCCATAAAATCAGTGAGGTCGACACAATCAAAAGACAGCCACAGCAAGCAGCGAGCCCGCAATCGAATGTAAAGAGAGAGAAAAAAAATCAAACGAGAAAATTGCACAGAGAAGGCATAAAAAAAGGGAAAAAAGATAAAATTAGATGTTTCTTTAACGCCGCACAAAGTAACAAAGTTTTAAGCTTTCTCATAAAACCGCACGAGCACATATTCATTCACCCTCGTGGCTGGGAAGTTGAGCTTGTGTCGGGTGAGGGATGGGTTTGTGAGGGTGAGGTGTGTGAAGTATCGGGTGACTGAGCAAACGGGACGAAATTCTCGTGCCAATTGTTCTGGAATGTTAAGAAACCGAACAATACAGAGAACTGTGGAGTTCATTTCGCAGGCAGACAATCTGTTCCACATCATCAAACCAATAAGCTATGATCAACAGACCTTTAAACTATGAACTGGAAGTATTATTCCACACCACTAGATCCGTCAACTATGATCATGAATAGATATTCCAGTTTATTAGACCCATAATGTATTATCCGGAAGGAATATTCACGACAAGCAAGCAAATGTACGAGTATGAGCAGAACTCACCCTTCCAAAAAAGCGATCGACTCAAGGTACCGTTAATAAGATTATATAGACAAGATAAAACTAATAGTAATATATTATTACTAAGATTTAAAGCGCTGAGCAATCTAAAATATTTCTATTAAAAATGATTACTAATTACAATAAGTCAGTCAAGAAAATTGCTTAGGACAAAACCACAACAGCTACACGACCTCGTACCACAACCTTAAACACATTTTTTAAAGATGTCTGTCTCTCACCAAGAGAGCCTCTACGCTTCTAAAAATAAAGTATTTATATCTATTCATATCACTCACATGAAGGAAAATCCCTAGAACAGGGAAATAGCTCAGACCGCCAAAAATTCCCATACGTACATCATCATCATTATTAATGAAGTCCTCGGTGATTGCCGTCAACATGACAAAGGATAGTCGGCAGGTTTAGTCATATGACAAAGCTAGTCCCACAGTCTACCCCCTTGGGTCTTCACCATATCAACAGCCACCGATCCTCCCGACGACAATGAAGGCAAGCTTCGAGTCAATAAGTTGGACGAACGCCGTGGTTGTCGCTGTCGCTTCTTTCTCATTTTCCGCGCCGTCAGGAACGGTAGGCAACCACCACCAGAAGAACGGTCAGAGGTCAGTGTGCCGATGTGAACTTTTGCCAAAACGAAGGACAAGGCACTTTATACTGCCCGCTCAACCGGACAGACATTTTTATTTCTGGTCGTATTTAACAAGCAGCTATTACCTATGTCTGACCTCCATCACAGTTTGGCCCAGTTCCAGACTTTAAACGTTTTATACTTACAGCATCGTTTTCTTTCCTAAATAGATGTCTCTCGATCCTAAACTAAGAGATGTTGCGCAGTGGTTAATAATAAGATCAAAGGAGTTTGTGGTCGTAAAGATGCCAGCCGTTACAAGAACAGATTCAAGCAGCGTTGAATAAATGGTTTGTGTATCTACAGTATCTTTTGGTCACGTGCTGGCATTCCCAGTATTGCGATGTCTGCTTTCTGCCCCGTGTTTATTTTCTCTCATCTTGTCCCATCCTTTGCTTTACTGTTTTTATCTGACACATTTGACCAATCTGCGTTTCCGTCCGAAAGACAACGGTCATTTTTCAAACCAATCCATACATCAACTATCAACCGTTAAATAAATCTACACAATGAATAAAATGGATCCTTTGAAAATTTTACAAAAAAAAATTCTTCAATCAGCATCTAGGACAGGACTGACGTCACTGTCTGCGCTCGATCCCCTTCCTACTCCCCCAGACAGGTCTGTGGACCTTCGCCGGACAGTGCAGCTAGCGCCCCCTATGTGCGGCAGAGAGAAAGGGGACGAGGGATGAAATCCAAACACACGTGACAGGTCTCCAAACACTGACGACACGCAAGCGTCCAAAGTTTGTTCGCCTGCAGTCTGTGCAGTCTGTACTCTGCAGCACCTCGCCACATCCACAGATGCGCCATTGGTGGTCTGGCGCAAGGTGAATCGGGATATCTGTATCCCACTCTTTCCCTCCCCTCTCAATTCGACTCAGAAACACAAGGGCACATTCCTCTCCGTATATAACACATTTAATCAGACATAAATTACAAAAAATTATGGGTTTGCATAGAATTTTCTCCACCGAACAGGGCTTTAAAAAGTCATGCAGCCCGGCCCAAGCTCTTCGATTCCCAGACGTCGGGAAGTGTTGGACTTTTGTTCATCTCTAACCGGCTTTAGGCTGCACGCAGGGACCAGACACCCAGACACGAAAGGCGGTCGAAGGCAGCAGAGCTGGAAGGAGGTTAGGGAAGGAGGGTGGTCATCTGCAGGGTCTCCTGGTCGGAACTGGACGAGTGATTGTCTTGAAACAAGGAAACGCTACTCTCGAAGATTAGCATCCGTGAGAACAGCCGGCGTGGTGATATGCAAAAGTGCACCACCAACACACCACCCCCAACCCATCACTCACCACATCCCTTCTTTCAACGAAAAATCCGACTGTCAATGACAATAATAACAGAGGGGTAAGGTGGTGACAGCTTGTGCACCGCATAACACTGGGCAGCAACCGGTCTTCGCTGACCTGCGCGCTTCTCTCGTGACGAATTGCGTGACTGGAGGCATCAGAAATTACAGACCAGACTCGCAAAATACACAAAGACGAGAGACGTACACGTAAGCAAACCTGACTGGCGAGAGGCCAGATATGAGGTATCATCTACATCTACAAGACCCACACCGTCGGGACTGGAATGTGAAGAGAGATAACGCTCCTCTCTCGACCTCCACCCTGCAGGGGCTGTTGCTTTACACCCGAGGTACCTGACTAACACCGAGACTGTTTTATCTCGAATCGGATACGACCCGAAGCAGTGCTTAAATGCGATAACTGTGAACTTACCGCCAAACAACACACACATATATATAAATAAACATATCACACACACACACACGTGTCGAAGGTGTCGTGGATCTCTAGGTATCTCTAGGTCCGTAGCTCGGACTCTAGGGTCCTTCTCCGCTCGACCAAGCCTCGGCAGTGCAAGTCAGACGTTCATGTCATTCGTTAGTGTCCTCTCAACGTTTTCCCGTTAAAATAAAAGGAGCCGTTGCCAGGAGAAACCGTGTGGTGCATGCATCTGAGACCAGGAGCTGTTTAGTGACTTCCATTAGCGCGGAAATGTTAGGGGAAAAAACCTGCACTGCAGTCTCCACGGTCCGGACCTCCAAGGCACGTCACGTACGGCACGTCACGAACGCGTCAATTACGTGCCGGACCTGGAGTGACGTTTCACGACCAGCGCCGCCGCACGCGGCTTGCTGCACGTCCTCTAATGGTGATCCTCATTGCCTCCATCGTCTTCTCTTCCATCGAAAAATCAATGAACGACAAGGTGCCGGTGTTAATCGGATCCGCTACAGGGAAATTTTAAACCGTTCCCCAACCTCTCGATCTTTAACACCTCCTCTCTCTTTCTTTCTTCTTTTTATTTGTATTTTTTTATTTTGTTTTTGGGGTCTGGCAGGACACATCTCGAAAGGTAGCTTGTGGAGCAAGATGCCAAAGAATACAAATGCAGAAAGTTCCAAAGATTAGGCCAAATAGTAGCAATACTAAGATCATAACTGTAATAATATAAAATAATAAAATAAAATCTGATATAAATGAAATAAAACAAAAAAGAACAAATAAAATTAAATTGACAGAAATGAAATAAAATACTAAATACAATACAAAGTAAAATTTAAAACTAAATAAAATAATAAAACTGTGTTAGCAAAACCATGATACTGTCATCTTTCAACTATCATACAACCAGAAATTTACTTTTGCGTGGTTTGTCGTTCCACGCCTAGTCTTGCACAAAAGCAATCTTATGACAAGTGTAGCTTTTCGATGCATAGCCAGTTTTATTCTTTAGTATAGTTTCTCGTGAAATTCCGGGTTGTACCACAGAGTACTTCAGTACTTCACAATTGCACGGTGCTCGTGAGTTCAACTTCCACCTAGCTCACCCTCGTCTTTCTCCTCTTTCGCCTCCACGCTTTTAATTTCATGGTTAATCTTCCGTGGCACTGCTCGGCTGCGGTTAAGTATCTCTTATGTCTATTGCTTGAAGCACCAATACAATCACGCCCAAGAAAGAACATTCCAACAGTTTGAGCTGGATACTTCTAGCCTCTCTCTCTACTTAACATTCTTTTTCGTCTGGACAGCTGTCCGCAACTAACTCCACAGAACCAAATTAACATTATACGGGGATAGCCAAAAGTAGCCGGCTGGGGGAAAGGGGTGGAGGACAACGGGTAGGCTCGATCTTCAAAGTCCTGAACATTTACCCGACAATTATCTGGAAGGATCACAAAACTGGCTAGCGGCGGCGACAGTGGACGCCGGCGGAGGTCCTGGCTCTTTTGTGCCTCGTCAACATCCTTCGATGTTCATTTGATGTTCACTTGATGCACGCTGCCCTGCGCCGCCGCTTCCACCTGGTGCAGCCGTGCCCGCAGGTCCCGGCGACCGTGGCGAGGGCGGCCATTAACTCGATCAAACGCCGGAGAATTGCTGTTTTCGCATGCAGATGCCCTTGGCAAGTCTCGCGAACAGATTCCATTAGCCGAGGTTATGGTAACATGTCGTGGTTCTCCTGCGCGTGGCCACTCTCGAGTCTGCACTGGCCGCTACAAAAGCTGGCGAGAGGCGTCGACAGGCGCACAAGCCTACTGACATCTTGTTACAGCTGCACAAATTCACCGAAAATCTGTATCCAGCTGCATGAATCTGCTGAGAATTTATTTATAGACGCAGCTGGACATATCTCCGGATGACCATTCCAAATCCGAATGGATTTTTTGTTTCCCCGTCTGCACGGATCTGTAGAAAGCTGTATCCACAAATGTATGAAGCTGCTGTGAATCTGTTCACATCCGCGCGCAACTGTCGGATATCTGTGAACACCACGAATCACAGCTGCATGAATCTACAAACGTCTATTCACAGCGGCTCTGATCAACAGTATTTCCGCAGCTGGACATAATTACTACTGTTCATTCCAAAATAAGAATGGACCTACCAACAATCCTTCCGCAGCTGTACAGGTCTGTTACATGAGTACTAATCTCTCCACAGCTAAAAAAAACTACCTACCTACCGAGAATGTATTCACAGTTGCAGCAATCTACCCCATTCCTCTTACAGCTTTCTAACAGAAAGGTCTGCTGGTGCGATAGAAAGAGGATCGGCATAATACCATGAGCCACGTTTCTGATTTTTCCTTTTTTAAAATATCTGTGGCTGACACACGAGTCAAATTTATCTTATCATTCTCATCTTCGATTTCCTCTGGCTACCTCGAATAAAACAAACATTGGATCACCGTATTAAAAACAGACTTCTATCTGAGCAAGTCTTATCCTTGCGCGACAGTAATGGGCACATATCAAAATTACTTATTTATGAAATATACATCAATAAGCAGCTTTGTGTGATCGGACATTAATGGATGTTCCCAACCCCGCAGACATATAGGAAGGTAATGTATGGAAGTTCCTGTTTTAATAGGCATCCGGGGTTTCTAGTCTCCTTTTGACATGGCGATGATATGTCTAAGCCGTTGGCCACACACTCCAAAGTTTATAACCCCCGTGATAGCTGATTCACTTCCAATACACCCAGGATTTTTTTTTCTCGTTTTTGTCTGGAGAATTAAGTCCTCGCAAGAAGGTATCGACTTGAGCTGGACTCTTTCATCTTCCCGCACCTTAATCAGATCCCCTTACCAGTCTCTCAAAGGACACTCGTGTCTACCTGAGACTAAAAGGAATCTGGTATAGCCTGCTCTTTAATTTCAGGGGAGCAAAAGCTTTCTTTGGAGAAAGGAGAATCCAGGGCGGGTTTCTTAGACTCCAGTGATCTTCGGGTTTCGAAAGGTCAGGACCTATATCTCCAGACACAAACAATGATGTGCAAAGAACAGAATGTCTGAAAGCTGCTTTCTGTAGAGGATTCCTCCGCGCAGCAGTCGATGATGAGAAAGAATGATGATCATCTCGTCTCCCAAGGGAGGTCAACGAGTCTGGAAACTGTAAGAGGAGATATAACAAAGTCTTTTTTTCTTTGGCCGGCAATCCTCTGAGGGCTTGCTTCCTCGTGTAATTACACTCTAATTACCTGTGGACACTCTCCCTCGGCCCACCTGCCTATCCTCTTCATAAATCAGTTACCTGCGAGCGTTTTCCTCCCTGACATAACTAGCCTCGTTTACGGACAGTTGCCTGCCGATGAGTGTATCGCTCACCTCGTCAGACTTCGTTCATGCTCCTAAGACAGATCCGCTGCCTTAGCAACAAATAAAAGAAAAAAACAACACCCAGGACCATGACGTCATTGTTTACCTTCCCTGGCTGTGCAAGAAAGAAAACATTCAGCCCTCGTTGGGTTGCCACGCCATCAACATCCAAGCCACCCAATCACCCGAGACGCGCCCGCCATTGATTGCGAATACATTAAACATGTCCCAGACTGGCTACCATGTTGTGCCTGGCGTCTCGCAGAAAGAGGAGAAACAAATGTCCAGTCATCCCTTTGATATAATGTTTCACGCCAGTCTAAATATTTTCCAGGAAAACCAAGGAACTTTTTTTTTAGTGGGGTAGGGAGAAGCTAGTTAACAAACGAATGGGAAAATGTCTACCCATAACATCTAGTAAATAGAAAATGAATTCGCCAATATCTCTACATTTTTAGACATTAGTAAGCATGAGCCTCGACCAAACATCACCTGCCGACAGTTACACCCACGTCAGTGTCGTTCCTGGAGAGGCAACATTCTCTGAGAAGATGTGACAGGCATCAAAAACTTCCTGTAATCGGTTTTAAACTTTAGTCAATACTTTAATTTGGTTTAATCGCTGCCTACGCGGCCTCCTGCAGGCACTCGCGATTTCTTTCTTTCTCTCTCTCTTATGCTTGTTTTCACGTGCACGCACGCGAGGATAAATAGAACGCCTGCACTAAGCTTGCAAAGGGCATCCCTGTAAAATCCTCATCAAGCCTAAAGGAAATTTTTTTTCTTTCTCGCTCAAAAAGGAAGAGAGTAAGGAGGGAAGTAATCAACAAGCAATCAATCACAGCTCGAGACAAGGTCGAGCCGCTTGTTTCTCTGATTATCACAACATGGCGAGCCGGGCCAAGCTGCGAGCTGAGGTATCGGATAAGCTGGCCACAGCCGGCCTCCGTGTCTCCTGGACAGGCTGGTCAGGGTTACAAGTGTCTTCCCATTAAAGAAACAGCCAGGGGTCTCCGTTTGCCGACTCGTGTTTGCTTTCACAAGAATCAATAGATTTAAAAAAAAAAAAACTGCGCTTCGTCAACAGAATGTTATCCGCTATCGAACTTTTTATCGGATTCGACATCATTCTAAGGCGCCAGAAACTCTCGGTACTGAACCTCATGCTTCTGGTCAGTCAAATTTTTTTTTTTTAATGCTTCATATTTTGGGGTTTGGGTGTGTGAAAGAGAGACAGAGACAATGGAGGGAGGGAAGAAAGGAAGGGATGGAATAAGAATTTTTTTGCGGGCGAGATAAATTTGAATGTACCCTCACTCCAGTGCCACGAACGACACCAAATGAGAAAATTAACCCCGATGACGCGGGAAATTAAATGGTGGCCTCGCGAGCTGCAGCGGCCGCACACGACAAGCTCTCAGCTCTCACATCATCGTTCCATCCAGTCCCTCGTCTCACCACCCCCCGTCTTCTAACAAGAGAAAAAAAAGGTACTACTGTTCCTAACTGGCTCCAGAGGAACGCTACAATGCAATTCCATGGTGACGTCACCTTTAACGGACATGCTGAAAGCTGTCCTTCACTTCACCTTCCCCCCCCCCCCCCCCCCCCCCC
>SRHC01003447.1:144825-200106 GCA_004794325.1 Pomacea maculata | reverse complement strand
CCCCCCTACCTCGGTCTCGAAAAGGACCGTTAGAAAGCCTGAACACACCCCTCTCCACCCACCGACTTCCACCTAACTCGCACTCAACCCTGACCTCGTAGCCAGGGATCGTGGTTATAAGCAAATGTTTTTGTTGATGATGATGTTCAGCTGCATCGTCCAATCGGTTGTGAATGGAAGTTTGGCCCCTGTACACCACTCTCTCCACCCCAAATCACCCTCCCGCTAGAAACGGCTGGTGATGTTCCCGTTTCCTCCCGGTTGGCCGTCGACAGGGGTCGCGGCTGTGGTGACGCGTGCAAGCCTGGGCGTTACGGCTGCTGGTGCACGACAGCAGTGCTAGCCTGAAATATTTCACACCTCCCCATTTCCTCCCCCACCACACACACAACTCAAAAAAGAGTTTCAGATTCCCGTTATCGATTACCTCCGTTGCGAAACGCATTTATGCATCGGGCAAATCAGAAAAGGAAGTGGAGCCATGAATGTTGCGCTCATATGTAGCTCAGCTCTTGCCGCGCTGCTCCGCCCACCGCACGTGCGACTCTTTCTTACCGACCCCTCCCCCTCCGCGGTAGCTCTCCGAGTCTTTCGACCAGACCTTCCGTAAGAGGACCACGCAGACTGTGCTGACTATGGGTTTCAAATGGCACTTCAATATCCCCTCCAAGGTTGGCCGGAAGGAGGAGTCAGTGAACCCTCCCCAGGAAGCCCTCCGCCTGTTCTTACAGTTTCTTGGATGTTCTTGAGTTTGCTTGTGTGTGTGCGCGCGCAGGTGTACAGATATGCTTTAATTAGTTTGCAAACTGATTAATGGATGAGTGAAAGATTGACATTAATTAGTCGTTTATTTTATATTGTTTTGAGTGGGTGACTAACATGTGTATGTGGCCTTTGTTTCTGGCGAACTCTGATTAAGTACAATTTCCAAAAGGATCAATCGTCGTCAGTGTGTGTGAGTGCGTGACCCTTCCTGAACTTTTCTTTCTTTATCGTGGACAGAAACACGGGGTGGTGGGTGAGAACCTTTTCGTGCCGGCCACATCCCCCACACCTCGGACCTGAGGTGTGTTTACTCGCAAGGACGGCGAAGGCACGCTAGGTCCTAAACCCTATTCTCCACTGTAGGGTCGAAGCCCAACTTCCCTCGCGATCCTAGCCCTTGCATAAAATTGCTTCCCTGCACGAGGCGTCTGTAGTGAAACGTGAAACGACGGGTTCTGAATTGTTGCCAACCGTACCACAATAGCAGTGGATGAGGCGGCGATGGTGGTGGGTGAGGCAGGAGCGAGTGTGGAGTGTGGGTTGAGGGGTGAGGAGGAGATGGGAAGGGGTTTACTTGCAGCACGCGCCATACACTGTACGAACAGTCGATGAAGCGCGATTTGGGGGAAAAAAGGCAGCTAGAGATCAGCCCAAGGGGCCGTCTGGTCCTCCTGGAGACTGGCTTTGGTCGAAATTCGGGCCTCGGTATGAACGAGGGCTGTGTACAGTAGAAAGTGGTGTAACATGTAACGCCCTACACCGTGTGTTATGCACACAGTGTAATCGGGTACAAAATGTGACATGCACACTCTAGTCGTGTACACACCGTACCAAGTAATTCACGAAAGTAATCATTATGTCAAGTAGCACCATGAAATATGTACATACAGAATAAAGCCGTGTTGAATACATTCAAAACAACGTGTAGACAGTGATGAACAAAGTCCACAGCATCACACAGCCGTGGCCAGCTGTGCACCGAGCCATCTAAATACACAAAACCTCTATTCTTCTCGAACTTGTTTCGGGAACATTCCTACAATCCAATGAAGGTCCTTCCATTATCATTTCGCCGTGTTTATGTAAATACTGCCGTACTCAATGCCTTCCGTAGTCCATTCAAATAATTTCTGAGCCTGCTAGGGAAGGAAATGTGTGTGCAAAGTAGTTTTGTCATTTCCTCCACGATTACGAGCAACAAAATAGATAATTATGCAAAAATACTGTTATTGATTACTAAACAGTGCGCGTGCATGCATGCAGAAAGAGACTGAAAGAGAGACCTATTTTAATTGTGTTCTCGCTTTCATCGATCTCACTTTCTCTCCTCGTAAAACTCCTCAGTAATCAATAACTCTTCATTTATGTCTTGTACGGGTTAAACTTTCTTTAACGAGTAAACTCTCTGAATCTGAAGGGAAACGACAAATATATTTTACTTTAAATGATTAATAAAAGTTTTAAAAAATACTGGTCAATGAAAAGTAAACATGCACTACTATATTACTATGGGATCGAGAAAGAGAGACTATTACAGCATGAGCTGTATAGTGATAGGACACTGTGTGGCAGGAGGTCACTGATTCGAATCTCGCTTGGAACGGTAACTGGAAAAAATACTTTAGATAACTTAGCAATGATTGGTACATGATCTATCAGGAAAAATATGAGGCGACAAAATGTGCTGCGCAGACTGCGCCCTAGATACGGTGAACCACTTACAATGTATTGCCCACTCTTTCTTTCTGATACGCATACGACTTTCTTAGGCGTACTCTACTCGACTAAGTGCTAACTGTCCTAGAAATGATCGGATGAGCTCCTGATAAAACCGATGAAGGATCAATTTACAGTAATCCCATATTCCAACAACCAGACGAACTTAAAAATATTGCCTCCAATACATCGTCTAAAGCCATCAAAAGAGATGTCGAAAAAATATTGCCCGCTCAACGCAGTCTCCGTGGTAAGTGTATCTCCACAGATGAGATTTCCCTGTCTTCGTTACCACTGCTGCATCCTAGCATTCAATATTTTATCAGATCAAGGCAAGCTGTCAAAACATGATCTGATGCCATATATCAAAACATAATCTGATACTACATATCAAGAATTAGAGATGAAAGCGAGGCCGACGGGAGACTGAGCTAGACGCGGGTGTTCAGCTAAAGAAAAAATTATTCTGGATCACAACAAAGTAAACCTTGATAAAACTTTATTCTGGGCGCATGAAGGATCACTAGAACCTGTTTGGTCTGGACAAACATAGTCGTTAATATGTATACGAGTGAAGGTAGCTGTAGATATCTGTGTGCAGTGGTGTTTACCTGAGCTCACTTGGCCACAACTGTGCAAACGTTTGCAGGGAACAAGACGAAGTGTAGCGAACCCTAAGGGTGAGTTCTGAAAGTCATCCTAGGAGGCGCTAAGAGTTCACTTTGCCTGTAGTCCACAAAATTATATAGCTAAGGCGAAACTTTAAAAAAAGGGAGGATGCCAGGCACAGACCATAATTTCTGCCAAAAAATAATGTGAAGTTGTGCGGAAAAGCCAATTTTCTAACAGCAGCTCTTTTTTTCCACTCTTCCATGAGCTCACAGTTCGCTCGTGTGACTGCGCGCGGATGTCGTGTGCACGCGCGTGTGCGTTCTTCTTCTTAAGAAACATCCGGTCTTGAGGAAGACAGATGAGTGGAAGGTTGGAAAAGGTCAGAGATTCGTTCACTGAAAGTAGTCGATGTCGTTGACATTTCCACATCTTCACACCATGTGTTAGGACTGGACGTCGCAGCAACCGTGAGTCAGTACTGCACACTGTTGGTGCCATGTTCAAGCTGTCATCAACTGCTAGTAACCCACTGTTGGTATGATGCTCAAGCTAGCTTCAACTACTAATACTAACACCTTCCGCTGATGATATGCCCAGTCTCAGCAACAGAGACGAGTCTGGTGCTTCTTCCCCACCCAGAACTGCTCTAGCTCCCACAGGGTTACAAGACGAGATGTAGTGAGAGGGTGTGTACGATGTCAACACCTTACAACACGAGGTGTATGAGAGGGTGTGTACAATGTCAATACAGCACGTAAAGGGCATCTGCACAATCGCCAAAAAAAAAAAAAATGGGGGAGGGACATGCGATCATCGACACGGGATAGGGTAGGAAACTCCATGAAAGCAGGTGAACCCGAAGTTGACGATGCAAAGGATGTCTGTCAAGAAAAATGTTCTACCTGAGCAACTACACACACACATCTTCACAAGCAGGACCCACAGATTACTCAACAACCCAACCATGTAAGAAGTGCGCGCGCTACAAGCTCTCTAAGATTAATCAGGAAGTGCAGCTTTTCTGCGAGACCCATCAGCCCACGCGCCGTGCATGCGTTGTCACTAGCAACAGTTGCCAAGCTAAATATGACGTCGTCAAAGTCCATATTTTTTTATTTAGACAAATAAAAGGAGCCGTTCTTTCTCTCTCCCAGTCTCGCAGAGAGCGAGAAAGATAAGCCTCTCTCTACCTGACAAGCTCAAGTCTGCTTGAAACAGAAGCAATCTTCACGGTGACTAATTCTCGACTGCGAGCGGTCACGTGTCCCAGTGACGTCACCAGAAGATGAGGAGTTCCAGACCCACCCACCCACCCCTTAACTCCCTCTTACCAGTCTCAGAGAAGTCGCTCGTGTTTACCATCTGAGATCACGTTTGTGGAAACCTCTCCATCCATTTTTTTTTTTTTTTACTCAATTCAGTCTCTCTCTATCTGCGGTTGCTGTTGCTCCTGATGCTTTGCCGTGATATAGTTGGCTCAGGGTAAAACATCAACTTCCCATTTCTCTCTCTCCAGCAAATGGTATAGTGCAAGATAGCCTACCACAATGAGATAGGGGAANNTTAAAAGAAAAAAACCAAAAACAAATTCAGTAGTAGCAGGGCAACTGTTGAACTCTTGCTTGCCACGATCAATATAGATGCCAGAAACCAGTTTTGTGCCAAACGTATTTCGGTTCTCGAATAGTGAAGTAAACGTCCAACAGCCAACTCGCACATTATTGAGATCTGAGGAAATGGATGGGTGGAGTTGTTTGAAATGGGGAGAGATAGAAAGGTGGAGAAGAGCATGTAATGGGAGATTGGCTGACATATGAAGCCCAGTTCCAGACTTCCGTCTCTCCACATTTGGCTATTTCTGGACACCATCGTGTGGAAGCTCAACTGGGAAATCTAGAAAAACCATAGGCCTGGCAGTGTAAGCTGATCGTTGACACAAATGGTGAGAAGTGGGGACGACAAAAGATATCTCCAGACTATCACCACCCCTACCCCCTTTTCCCATCCCCTCCAACAGCTGAAACCCACGTGATTATACCTCTCCCTGGATCGATTGTCTATCTCTCCTCCCCATTTGTTACACTTTACAACCATCTTCACTGTCTTTTCGAGAACTTTCTTCACAACTTCTGTGAGTTTAACTGTCTTCACAAAAGGCTACAATATCATAACGAAGTCTTCACCAACTTCACTCTGAAGTTGGACTTATCTTCCCTGCTTACAGACAAACGTAAACAAACCGCCTGCCTGAACACCGCAAGGACAGCCCCTAAGCCTCCATCCCTTGTTCAGGGATGTTATCAATCCCAATGATGGGTGTGTACAAGCTTCACCTATCACAAGGTTGCGTAGACCTTCACCTTTTGGTTGTTTGGTTTATGTGTGTGACTGCTCTTTGCATGCACACAGCCTAACCTCAGTGTTGTAGGCAATATTCTGTTCTTGAAGTTAAATGAACTTGTAACCTCTGGTGGCTCCTATGCAGTTCCTTCCCCCCACTCTTCTCTTCCAGACTGTCAATTTTTCAACACTCTTCAACCCTCAACATTAACATAAACAATTTACAGATTGTTTAAGAAAATCTTAGATACAGCACTCCACCGGAGTATTAACCTTTTGTCTCTGTTGGTACATGGCTTGTGTAAAATCCAGATGTATTGTCAAGATAATTGTGTTACTGATCTCACAAACCAACAATCTCTCTCACACACATACACACACAAAACCCACCCATCTAACCACAATGAGATTTTGTTTTACAGGAAGAAATCTGAAGATTATTAAATTCATAGATACAATGAAAAAACAGGTAAAGTGTTGATTTACTTGATCACTTGTTATTACATATAAAATGCAACTGCTACATGACTCAGGTAAGAATCTTCATTCTTTTTCAATTCATAAAAACTGTATAGCTGTAAAAATATAATAAAGAAACTTGCTAGACATGATCTGCCAGCATTTTCTCAGGTTTTTAAACAACACAGAATAAACAAATTTCTTCAGAAGCAGTCTTTGAACAAAAAATTAAGTTTATAATTCCCTCACAAGATTTGCGAATGTAACATTGTAAGTGAGAAGGGTCATAAGCTGACATCTACCACAACAGCTGGTGTCAGTTACAGATGTGTGCAGATGACTAAGGCTTATAAGTGAGTCAGATTTCAACATCTCAATCCAAGTACAATGACTGAGTGCCATTGAAATTCTGAAGCTGAGCAAGTCAGATAAACAGCAAACTGTATTGTCTATTCAGGCAACAAAGCATGACCTTTTGAAGGAAACATCAAGTCAATGGTGCATGACTATGTTAAGTAAGCATGCAGCAAATATGCTATTATCTCTCAACCAGTGTCTCATTACAATTTTCTGTGATGCAGACCCCATGGAAAAAAAACTACTATAGCAGTCTAATAAATCAAAACCTAAAGAGATAATTTATGTGTATGGAATGTCAAAAGAGAAAAATTTGTCCTACATATGCCACGAAGAAATAAAGAAAAATAAAATACTATTTAGTTTGAAATTTATTTTTCCTGAAAACTGCCCAAACAGCATCATCCCTGAACTTGTGAACGTTAATAAAAATCAAGGTTTGTTTTAGTTAAATTAGCAATTTATTATGAAAAGTGAAAGTGTCAGAAATTATTTTTGTCATTATGAATTTTCTGCGTATACAATAAATAACACTCTACCTTATATAGATTACCTCTTATTTCAAAGGAAGCAACTAATGTTTAATATGTGAATTCTTATAACCAGTTCATGTGAGTCTCATCTGAGGAATATTTCTCATGTTTCTATCAAAAACATTTTTTTTTCGTTCAAAAGCAAAGGCATGTCTGCATGAATCTGTGGGTGCATGTAAACACTTGGCACGCATACTTCTGCATGCCTACACAAACACATACACAAAAATATGCATGTGTATGGGTGCATTATTATTTTGAAGTCTTTCACCCTAAATTAAGAACCAAAATAGCAGAGAGCACTCATCCTTTACCCAAGAAAGTCAATCTATATCCATGAATCCATCTCTACTTAAGATACTGTCATGATATTTGTCAGTGATAGGCCTCAACACAATTAATGACATTTGATATTGACTCTAATTTACCCCAAAAGGCCAAAGCAAGTGCTCCTTTGTCAAACTGTGTTGTCTCCACTAACATATGCACTGAAATACCCAGGCCTAAGAAATGCTGTCATTTGATAGTACCCTACGTATATTCTATCCAAGCAATGCCCTTCTTCCCTGTGCCACAATTACCATAGGTTTAATATCATGAGCAAAACATCTGATCCAAACTCAAGACTGATCATCAAACTAGCAGCTCATAAATTTAAAAACACAGTGTGTGAAAGTGAAAAACAATTAATTACTTTCATGAATGTTATGTGTGTATCATGACTTTTTCCTTGTTTATCTAATACATTTTTTCCTGTTAAAAGGGAGTTGCTTTTACTAAATGGATGAATTCGATATGCCTAGCAACACTTCTTTCTTGTATTACACTGTTAATATTATTCATGATAATATGACATTAACAGCAATAATGTCTGAACAAACTATCTGTTTCTGTTATTGTTCTGGATTTCTTGGGAATAGTTCAAAATAAGTGCAAGTATGGAAGAAAATCATATATATATAATATTTTGGGAAGTTTTCCATTTCAGCTACAGTAAAATTCGGACAATAGCCATGTCTTCTTTCCCAAGCTTTCAACAGCGATGCGACTTGCTTGTGGATGTTTCAGATTCTGATTAATTTTTCAATGAGTTGCATGTTAAAATGTTAACTTTTCACGTTGTTACGGTGTTAATTTTTCATATTTTTAAACCACAGTTGCATACAATTAAAGCATTCAGATCAGTTGCTGAAACACATACCCTCATCATGCTGAAAACGAGACAAAATGCCTATGATGCACCTTTTTAGTTGTATATATTTGTAGCTTATAAACCAGTATGGATTAATTTTGAAAAAGGTTGATTTTAAAAAATTTAGTGTGTGCATCTTATACACAGGTGCACTCAATACACCAAATTTTATGGTATTTTAAATATGTAGTAATTTGTTTCCCATCTCTCTCTCACATCACCCCACCCACCTACATACACATAGAGAAGTCCATGTAATTTCTTTTTCTCCTTTCTCTGAGGCGCATGTATATACATTAATCATCAATAGAGACTACAAATTCAACATGCCAGTGGTATATTAAATGTTGTCAACAAGTGTCATCAATCGACTGACAGCACCTGTTATTTACAAGTAGATCCATCCACCAAACCACGCCACAACGAGCCACGCCACGCCACACCTGTCTCCCGTCAAGCCAAAATAACCTCATGCACTCGACGCACTCACCTGTCGTTGTGAGGCTGAAGAATTGTTTGATTCCCTTCCATATCCACGATGCATTTCGTCGCAAGTTCAATTTCTGGGTGGATTTAAAAAGAAAAGAAATCAATATAAAGTGTGATTGGAAGACAGCAATGTGTTTATTTATCTCTCTTTATAAATTAAGTTGAAGAAAAACGAGGTGGAAAAACGAGTGTTGAACGGTACCCGACTACTGAAGACGATAACCGCCCATACAGTGAGCGTACAGATGCTTAGCTGCTAAGCAGCTACTGTAGCAGCGTGTTCTGCAGTAGTATCGAAACAGTTTCTTACCTCGTCGGTTGATCGGCCTGACCCGAACGGCCACTTTCACTTTATCACTAGCCATTGTGCCTGATTGAAATGACAAAGACGACAAATTAAGACAAATTGGTATCCTGTAGCTCAGCACTCAGGTTTGTTTACATGTCGTACTCCTCACTCCGAATCACACACCCACAGCATAGCTACACACTGCACTCCACAGCAGAGGTCGCCATCTTGCTCTCTCGCTATACAGTGTCCGGGCCTCGGAATGATTCATCTTCCGGTGATCCATGGTTGCGAGCAGAAGCAGCCGACGTCGCGAAGACAACTGTGCATCTGATCGCCCACCACGCTCTTGGTTGGTCCAGCCGTGTATGTGTCTGTTTTGAATATTTAAGGAGATGTCTTTTTTTTTTCACCATAGGATAATGTGATGATCGACTCAGAGAAGTAAGTTTTGTCAGACCTGTCAATGGGATCGGGAGCGCAAAACTGTCGTCTGCTTCAGTGTATGGTTTGTGACTGCTTCTAGCAGAAATCGATGGCAGTCTGATCAGCATTGGAATATTTCCACGACTAGCTCCGCCCGCGCCCGCTTAGTGAGACAGGAATAATAATGAGAGAGTCCTCTGCAAGCTGTATCAAGGAATGACTAATAAATTTGATGTATTGCTTTTCTGACTAAAATACTTTCATTTCAAGTAGCGCAGATTAGGAAAGATAAACTATTTTTGCCTTAGTCGTATTTCACATTATATTTATTTTCTCTACCAAATTCATATACTTCTTTATATTAATTAATTTCCTACAAATTTATACTCGACAGACTCTCCAAACCAAACATTATACCATCTCAAGAAGGAAATGGCAGGAATTAAATTATCGCCATGGTACGTATACACTAAACACACAATTGCATCAGTTTGACATAATCAGGTCTTTTAAAAAAATGCTTTTTCCAAAAGTCCTTTTGTGCAATGAAGTATCCATTTATTAAATTTTGTAACGAGAACTGTGTACAGGAAATCTCCGGACATTTCAGACCAAATTTTTCTTCTGGACCACACATCTGCTCAGTGATTGAAAGCCACGACGACCTACTGATGACGTAGCTCAGCCTGCTAATAAAAGGTCGGGTGGCGTGGACGGGTCGGGTGATTATATAATGCTCTCTAAAAGCGCCCTACCTGAACACTGGACCGTAACTGATGGCCTAGATCGAGCCACGGCCGGGAACGAATTAGAAAAAATGTTCGTCTTCGTTGAAGAGAGTCTTAAATTTTACAGTGCGGTCTTAAATCAGCGACGAGTAACAACTAAAGTCGTCAGCTTTCTCAAGGACCACTTTGGTCCACTCACCGGGGTAAATTGAGTTATGCGATGTTATCTTAATGTACTTAATGTAAGAAGGGGCTGGGGTAGGAATACAAATTATTTTAAAAATGGTTTGAGTGGAAAGGGAATGTTGTAAGAGAAGACTTCATATCTAGCTGTCTTTAATGTCAGCAGCTCGACTGGCATTAATAAGTTACATCATTGCTGAGTTGTAATGTAGAGTTGAGAGCAGGGGGCGTGTTCGCGCGTAAAGGTAACGGGGTGGGAGTGTGATCTGATCAAGTTGTATGCTCACGCCCACCAGAACCCTTACCCAGACGTTCGAACTGATCAGTTCCCGCACCCCGTGGCCTCGATATAGGCGTGCAGGAAACTCCTCAGTTGATAAATGTATACCAACCATCACTTTTTGTATCAGCTTCGCTGCATATTGTGTATACCACATGTGCTGCATTCCTGTAACAGTCGTGCAGAAATGAAAGCCGGTATATGTTTGTAATTATTACCCGGTGCAGAGAGAGGTGCAACAGTTTTGTCTACTGTAGTGTACACGGTAGTGTTTTGAATGATTGCGAGAGTGACAGCCGGCTACATTATAATTTTTCTTATATACATTATACATATATTATTTTCTGTATAAGGAAGCGTTTCTCGTCAGTCTGTTCTCGTCTTCTTTCCTGTCTCTCGCTTCCAAGCACAATACTCAAGAACAATATCAGGTGTTCAAGACTTGCTCAACGGGCGTCCTCAATAATCACACCAATCGTTTGCTTCGCTATGGTGACTTCGGCGGGAAAGTACATGTACCCGGGTTTGTCATTGCGGTCACCACCCGTGTCGCCGGCAAAGGCTAACAAGCAAACTGGTGGGAGTGGCGCTGCTTGCTGGAGAGTTTTGGACTGGTTCTGGACGGTTTCTCCACCCACCCACGTGTGACGAGAGCTCTCAACTGGGGTTTATTTCTCTATGGCCAATTAAACTGTAATTAGTGTGCATCGGACACCTTTTATGTTCTTCAAATGTTCTTTTAATAATTTAACATCGTTAAAAGTACTCAATATAATACTCAATATCCTTATTTTTGGCGCACCTGGACTGCTTATTGTTCACTAGTGTGTGTTGAATCGAGCATGCGTGAGGCAGGAGAATCGGGCAAAGTTGACCATTAGCAAACTTCGGGAAAGGTGATTACTAGAGTGGATGCCACAAGAGACGTGTCGATAAAGCTCACTTTGTGCTTGAGTGTATCTTGTAAAGGCGGAACATTCTGTGTACATAAAATGTGTTTTGTTGCTTGAAGGAGATGATGAGCAATTTCAAATTAGTCTTACGAAATTTAAAAAAGAAGCAGGACAGCTTATGCATCCAATTCGAGGAGTATACCTCAATGAAATTATACGACGTATTTGATTGGTTAGTTTATGAGCTTTTATTTAGAGACCATTTTGTACTATGCAAAGATGATAAAGAAACAGGGTATACATCCAACCGTTGAACATTTATGGACTCCTACTTACAGAGAGAGTGTGTCCTTCAATCAGATTTCACTCTCTCTCTCTTTCCTATTTACACTTTTTCCCCTTAAGGTATTCAGAAACGTCTTTTCGCAAAATCTTTACTTTTTTCCTTCTAATGGTTGCCATAAAAGCGATATTTACTTTTGTGCTTAACATCGAAGATAGCTGAGGAAAGCTTGAGGCACCAGCTAAGGAGAAAGCTTTAAGTCCCCTGGCCAGTAAGATGTGCAACAGCAAAAAAATAAAAAATAAAATAAAAAAAGACGTTATATCGATTCCGAAAAACAGCCTTAGAGAAAACAAAATCATTGGTTTTTCTGTGCACCGCTGAACCAAACGACAAACTTGAGAGGCTGATGCCAAGAGAAGATGTCTACAGGGACAGAAATAGGCACGTGCATATGGTAAAGGTGAATACACTGACCAGAAATAGCTCCTAGCGTGCGACTTTCACTAGAGGACTGGGCTCACGGACTCCATGACTAGTTTATGAGTATTGAGCAGCCACTGAGAGGCAAGGTCGTCTTTAGGGGAGACGAACAGATGAAACTAGGATCTGGCGCAGTTTCCGCTTGGTGTATGTCGTTGCACTGTCCACACGCTCCTGTTCGTTTCCTCTAGAGACAATCCTGACCTCGTTCAGCCTCCGAATACAGATGCTCAATTGAAAAAAAAAAAGTTTGAAGTGGAGGAAAAGGAAGGTGAATGTCTGCAGTGGGAGGTCACAGCGGCTGTGGCCATCATAGAGGTATGTCGTCGTTGTTGCCGTCCTACACATCACTTTACATGTCATTATAATGAACCATGTGATAAATGAGGTCATTAATTGGATTAGATTAACCTCATTTACCAACGACCTCCCTGCTTTGTGAATAATTAGTCTGACTTCCGAGCAGAGGGTTGTGACATCGAGGTTCATGTCTGACAACTCAGGCGAGACCTCATGACACTGAATTACTAACAAATGAGTGGATTACCACTGCGCGATGACAACGCCGCTCAGGTCGTGCGACCTTTTACTGTTTTAATTTAACAGACAAAGCCCCCATTTGTTCTAGATTATGTAAATTTACTCAAATATAGCCTTCATCCCCACAAAAAACAACAACTGAACGACTGATGTTACTAGGCGTGCGGAGACGATGCAGGGTTTAGATGAACTTCAGGGGATTTGCTACAGAGTTCAGGTGAGTTAGAAAAGGTCACATGCTGTTTTCCTATTGGTATCCTCCAGTAGGTGAGATGTGTAAAATCTCCCCTTACTTGTCAACTTGTCAAGTGAGATTAGCACGCAAGAAAACTGAGGGCTGTTGTCAGGGTTGCTGCAACGTGCTGCGTGCTGCTGCGATGCCCCGTGCGGCTGCATGCATAACGACAGGACACCAGGCTTGCAAGAGAATTAAATATTTATCTGTCCAGCGGCGCAGCTTGCGAACGGAAATGCCGTGGGCTTTGGTCGTCACCTGATGAAGGTGGTGCTGCACATGTCTTTCCAAAGACTTGGTGACAGAATCGACCATGCAGTTGATCCAAGAGTACACAGAGAAGCATGTAACCCTATGAAGGCTGTTCATTCGGAGGATCAGGAAATATTGCTGATTCTCAAGCAAGTGCCAATGGCCTACATCTACCTGCTGCCTGATTCAAGGTTCGGTAAAACGGTGAGGATTTTTTTTCCCCAAAAAGGAAACACGTCCACCCCACGTAATGACGGTTTCACGTCTATGTACCAGACAGGTGACCCGGCTTTAATAAGCAGGAAGGAAACTTCTCGGCCCTAGGAGAGAGAGGTCTGCAAGCAGGGTAGACCAAACCTCCGAGGAGTGATCTTCCCTTCGCCCGTCGGCCTCATCCATCATTTATCAATGACTGGCGGTTGCCATGTAACGGGTTCACGGAGCTGAGCTCACGCCAAGATACTATAGGGCACTGAGCTTGTGTAGGAGAATTCCTTGAAAAGGTTTTTCTTGGTAGGATAGTAGGTCGTTGTATGTGTATGTGTGACTGCAAGGAGCCGAGCAGCTAAACAGGCGGAAGTTGAGGTTAGGGATAGTTTAAAGTAGTAGGGTAGTACAGCAGTGAAGCTGACCTTGTTTTCAGGGGTGAAAACAGAAAAAGCAATGCCAAATGGTGAACCCTAACAGCCATTTTGCCAGGATAGTTTGTGTGCAGGGGACTTTTGGTTGGAAACCTAAGCAGTCTTGTAAACCGAGACGTTTCTCGATTATCAAGACACATTAAAAAAAGTGTATACTTCCTATGTTTTGTAACGAAAAAACTCTGTGTGTATGTATGGTGTGTGTGTGCACGGCTGAATATCCCTGTGCGTGAGAGAGAGAGAGTGTCATTAGTGAAGTTAGTGGTTCAAGAACAGAGGTCTCTGCTCAGGATCACGACTATCATTAGCAGCCAGCAATCTGTCCTGCGGGGCTCGACGATATCAGTGCAATTTTCCCAATCTCTCGACCGAGAATCCGCACTGCACGCGGTCAAGTGCGCTCGAGGAACCCCAGCAAGTGATCAGTGACGTCATCAATCTTGCTTCCGACTGGAAGATGCCGAGCCCTGGGATCCAAAAAAGGACGAGATCCGCTCACGACGGGCGGATCTGCTCGCTGGCCCGGACCACGTTAGCCGCAGCACCGTCGAGACGTCCGAGAACTGTCGAGTTACGGTCAAAAAAAAAAAAGTCCTGCCCCAAAGCACGCGCATCGAAATCAATAATAAACTCGGCCAACTTGTGTACTTCAAGGAAGCGACTAAGAAACGGACCTTTTGTTTCCATTGAAAGCCCTACATGCAGTGGTGGCTGAGGCTGATCGATGGCGAGTCGCAGCCAAGCGTGTACACTGAAAACACTTCGACACTCAACCCGCTAAAGTAAACAGTACATATCATTCCAACCTTGGCCTGGCGTTTCCTCTCGCTCCACAACGAAAGCACGCAGGCTGTACAGACCTATTGGTAGCCACAGTGAAAATATAGTCTTCCTTTGATTGGTTTTAACATCATCATCATCGTCGTCGTCGTCTTCATCGTCATCATCATCATCATCATGTCCTTAAATTTTGGACACCATTTCATGTTCTTGACCCGTTAGAAGAAGTTCACTTTTGTGATCGTTATGAATTCAAAGCAAACCAATATTTTACCAGTATCCTACATTAAACCATTCATGTCCTTTCAACCAAGCGTCTTTGTTGTTACCATAATTACTTTAGTTCTCACACTGTTGACTTATATAAAAAAAATAATTTTTATCAAAGATAGGTAAATTTTGGGTTATTCGGTCCAAACAAAAAGTGATGACTATTTTTGTTTAATTCTATTACCTTACTTTTCTATTTTTCTCTCAGTTTTTGTTCCTGACACTCCAGCTGCAGACAGTAAGAGAAAATTACCAAACCTATCTTTAATCTATTGAATTTTGTGACTTACTCTCGCACGCAGCCTTTGGGAAAGTTCCAATTTCCTTGGTTGACTTGAACCTTAACAGGACCAGACGATTGATCGACGCCTGCTAAATCCGCGTGAAGTTTTCTGTTTTTGGCTGTTTACGTACTTTGTTCAGACATTGTCTATTCATGCTGACTAAAGTTCACCGTCCCAGCGATCTCCTACATTCACGTCTGGGACTTCAGATGCTAACCAGACACATAAGGACACGTATGTCGATGGTTAAGATTTCCTGGGTATTTGGAGGCCGCAAACCCCAGGCACGCGAGTTGAATCACGTGGTCTTTTACGTGACTATTTTGGCGATTCGTGATTTCTTTTAATATTGTTGTTTGTATTCTTACCATTTTGGGTTTGCAACTGCAATAAACAATATCCCATATATAAAAAAATTTCAATTAAAAAAATAAGACAATCCCAGACCTTTTCAGTATTGCAGTGAAAATAATGGAAATAATCTCCACAATGACCAAAAGATATTTTGTTCTTGGGCAAAAATAAATAAATAAATAAATAAACAACAACATATCCACAGTGCATTGCACGTTCAAGAGGGTTATTCATTACTCGAGCGATATCATGTCAAGAATATATGAAAAGCAGAGAGAGAGAGGAAGATAGAGAGAGCATTATCTAAGAAATTCGGTTTGTTGTGTAATCAACACTAAAATGAAATAAACCTTATTTCAACTGTTAACTTTGCATCTCTTACTGTCAACGATTTGAGCGCATGTTTCTATAAAGATTTAGTTTTAGCACCCCAGTAAATGAGCTTGATGTATGAGATATCACCCTCGCAGACATCCACACACGTACGCACGCACGCAAACCTTTTGAGGAAAAGACCTGAATGTGTAGAACCTTACAACAAGCTTGAAGATGCTACAAAGTCCTATTCAGCCTCAGCTTAAAGAACGTAAGGGTAAAGGTCACCCCCTAACCTTTTTTCGGTCCTAGGGGAGTGCGGTGTTTTGGGGTCAGCTGTCTGTGAGGATGGGGTCGGGCCTTCCCCACCCCCCACCTTCATTCTCGCTGCTTTACCTTTTCCAGATAGTTTAGTGACTTTAGTCGACTGGTGAAAGCTCGCGTGCGCTACACGGAAATCGAACAGGCACTCCTCCAGGCGAGGGCGCCAGTGTTTTAACCACTTAGCTATTCGCTTCTTCTAGCTTTGATGTGTGTGGAGTGAGGTAGAACATTGCAACTCTTTGCTTATCAGATGTCTACCAATGCCCAAAGAGAACTAAATTTCTACGTAAATTTCCAACCCTTTCCCGGGTTCCCTTAACAGTAACTTGATTAACAGGACTGGAAAGAGAAAGCAATTTTGTTCGACTGGGATACTTCTGCAAAGCAAGTGGTTGGTCGTGGACATGAGATCTTGACTTCAAAGCTCTAGACCTCTTTGATTTCTGTTTTCACAAAGTTCAGTGGGTTCTTATCTATCCTAAACTTGCTGTCATGCTGGGTTTTAAAACAGAGAGCGTCTAGAGTGAGCAGAATAGAGAGTTCTCGGCTTTTAAAAACTATTTTCTATTTCCATGGGGGATCAATGAATGCTGAACGATGCAAACGTAAATATTGCAGTATGATTTTAAAAAAATCCGGGAATAGACAAAAAGACTTTAAAAACTCTCTTTCTCTCTCTCTCTCTCTCTGCTGTTTCACACGTGCACGCTCCCTGAAATCTCTCTCTTTCATACACACACGCGCACAAACTGCACGAGCTGTCATCTCATAAACATGCAGAAAAGTGTTGATATTTTAGAGTGCTTGAAGCACTTTTCTGTTGTTTTTTTGTACTATTCTGGCGTATGGCATCCCAAAATGTTGTGTCCGGTGCGAGTATAATGATTTATTCATTATCCAGCTGATGGAGTGTATGGATTCGTCTAGACTCAGACGCAGCTGGGGGCTCCCGCCTGTCCCTCAAACCTCCTTCGGCCAGCCATAGGAAGTCAGCGTGAGTCCAGTGATGACCTAACTGACAAGACCATCGATAATTGTTCTCAGGCTCTAGTGACAGTGAGTATGGTTATGTTTGTCTAACTTTTATGTCGGTGATTATGTGTGATACGTACTTCCTTGTGGACGCACACTCGTATGAAAAAAGTGTGTGTGTGTGTGACAGAGATCCTGTATACGGTTGTCCGTGTATGCGCATGTCCGTGTGCTGCACGCTGGTGTCGAGGGTCACTTCCGCCGCATAAACCCCGAGCGACAAGTTCCATCTACAACAATTTTTAAAAAAAAACTCTGCCAATTCCATAAAATGCACCAGACAATACATTTATTCTGTTCATAAAACATGACACTATTATGGCCAACTTTTCAGACAATTACCTGTGAAAACAAGGGAGCCTTTTCTGTGCATAAAGATAAACTTTTCCGTTTGAATGCTATACCTGCATGCCAGTTATATTTATACATATTTCTTATCATGTATGTCTCTATATTTATTTAAGAAAAAAAAATTTCCTGAAACCCGACAAAGAATAATTTTTTTTGTACACAAATGTAGAGGATATACGTGCAAACAAAACTAAACATTCGGACGGACAGAGAGACAGACAAACAATGGAAGTATGAAAAGTATGTGTCATATATAGGGCAGCTCCCTCAGTATCACGTCAGTTCAATGGCCGGGAAAAAAGTTTCACCTCCCAAAGAAAATAGAATTGAATTGACGTGCGACCTCAGGTCAGGTCCTTATTATGCTAACCCATTACACTTTCTGGTAATGAAAGTGTTTGTCATGATGTGAGTGGTCTCTTGGTCACACCCCGAGTATACCAGCTACACGAATCAGAAGCTCCGAGAATCAGTAGCTGAGATAAAGATCGTGATATTTTTATTCATTAGCACTGAAGGGACACTTAAGATAGAAAAATTGACATAATCAAAGTAATAATCCTATAACAACTGGTCTCTCAATCTTGCTCGTTCACCCCCATCATTAGTTATCTGTCATCACCTAATCTTGTAAGTATTATAAAATTATAACGTATCATCATAAGGACGCCTCCCTCTCTGTCTTACCCCTTACCAACCCACCTACCCACCACCCACTTTTTTCATCTCGCTCTTTCTCCCCCGTCGCCTACATTATTGTGCAACATTATCTGTGTCCGCATCATCATAACCCTCAGCACAAAATGATATCAAATACATCATAGCATGTACCTAGACTGTTCGATACCTTTCTGGCGCAGAGTGCTTCCTCCTGTCGGGCGAGGCTTGAGGGAGGTAAAATTAAGAGGGAGAAAAAAAGATTGTCTCACAAAAAGATTATTCTGAGTTCAACGAGGGCTTTAAAACTTCACATCCGACGACCGTAAGTTCATGGAAATATTTTCATCTCACACACACAATATATGTATCTATGCAAAGTTGAAAAGTGTGAATGGATTTAAGTGGGTGGATAACTATTTTTTCTCCTATTGAGACTCCCCAAGAGACCTTCAGGCACATCTATTTTTATGGAACGCGCATTTTTCTTTTTACAAAATCTTTTTAACATGATACGATTTTGGAGTTAGGAGGACATTTTATTCTTATGGGAGAGTTTTATAAAAAAAAAGTTTGCAGTTTTAATTACGTCCCTTCCTATGGATACGAGGAGGGAGGGATAGGAAATATGGCCAAGTCTTTTTTCCCCTGCTGTAAATGTTTTTGTTCCGTACCATATATATCCAGCTTCTCTATACATCGACTTTTCTGTCGTTACTGTGGAAATATTAATAACAACAACAATCAGCATATTCTGCCATGCTCTAGCTAAGCGCTCCTTAGTGCGTACCACACTCACGCACGCGCAGGAGAGAGAGACAATCTAATAATGGTGATGGTGGTGGGGGGGGTGATGGTGGTGGTGGTGTTGGTGGGAGTGGTGGTGGTGGTGGTGATGCTGTGCATTATAACCAGACAAAAAAACTTGTTCGCGTTAGATTTTCTGCCTTTCCCTGACCAATACCTCAACCGGACAAATACGCTTTTCTTAATTTCTTTATTGCGTGGAGGAACCCATCCAGGAACAAATTGTGAAACTACATAATGGCAGATGCTGTGCAACCACAATAAGTCGATCATCACCTGACTGTAAGGACACGAGTCCTTGGGGACTGCACAAACTTCCATCAGGCCGAGGCTGAGCTAATACAGCAACCATTATTACCCCCAGCAATAAAAAGGGATTTTTAAAAATCTGTATATGTATGAGGCAGTGTTGCAGCACTTTGCCGATCCATGATACTTGTATTGGTTCAAACTTTGGTATTGAACAGTTGTTTAAAAAGAAATCTTTATTTATTGCAACCGGGGAAGTAAACGAATTTTTTTTTACCCAAGCCCCCTCCCTCGCCATTTCACTTCTGCCCCGAAGACTTGAAGGATGCGTAGGACTGGCAGAAAGGGTTGGAATTTTGATACTGTTCATCGGTTATCGTATTATTGATAAGAAGCACATGCCGTTACGTTATCGATGTCCATCAGGACCCAGAATTTCTCATCAATAATGAAGAAACACGTGAGCGGTGGCACAGAAAATGCAGGGCCCTGGGATCGTATACTGCCTTTCCGTCCACCAGTAAAGATACTGCAATATTATTGACCAACAATATGCGATTGTGGGAGAGTGGTTCATTATCTCAGTTAGGGTGAGGCGAGTGTCCTGTGTTGCCAGACTGAGTTTAGAGACTGGGGTGAGAGGTCAAAGACCTGATGTGTGGATAGCCTAAGTGAAGCCTTAAGAACTCTCACTCTTTGTGTGTGTGTGTGTTTTTGCATAATAAAATTGCGTAGTATGAGCTGAAAACAAGACTTGCAGACTAATTATCGTTTACAATCCAAAAGTTAAATTTTAAAAAAAAACAAATTTCTTTTGACATTTCGGAAAAGGTTTCTTTATTAATATACATTGCTCTTCCTGCCATTTTACATTTGTTTTGTTATTTTATTTTTTTTATATAGTATGCATCCATAGACTTTTTTCTAATGACTGGGTTTGCGTCTGTCTTCTTCCACGACACTAAAGAGCACGAAATAATTGAAGGGAAACCTTATCCTTCAAAGCAAATACCTCCGGGCATCGCTATTAGCCTTTCCTCAAACGAGGCCACGAACCGAACGTTACGGCCTGATCAAAATAAATTGGAACAAAACACAAAAAATAAGTATGAACACGATATTGGTTTCCAGTATTTGTACTCAATATAAATTTTATGTCTATCTGCTCATGTGAACTAATTATTTAATGATAGTCAAATCCTTCTTTACTCATATTATACAAGTCACAGACTTGGAGTAACAGAAGACAACGATACAAGATTTTAGTCTAGATCTATAAGCAAGAGTTGTCGCCAACTGAAAGTTTTTGTCTTAAATTTACGGGTTTTTAAGAAAATGAGCTTTTTTGTAGTTGCGCGTTGGAAAATGTTTTCATCCAAATAATATTAGCATCAATGAATATTTTCTAAATATTTAGCGTTCTTTAAGTCAAAATTAAACGGCTCCAAAACTGCTGCTGTTGATCTCAGTCATCATTGCTAGGAAATGACGCAACATGTTGACAATATTACTACTCCGTTACTTTGCTACAAATATTTTGACGTCAAATCGCTAAACGGTCTGCATTATTTCCGTTTTTCCTAGTTCGCCAACTGTACATAAAAGTCTCAATAACTCAATGACTTTTCCAGTTTTGAAAGCAGACGTACTAATAATCGAACAACGAAGCGCTGAAACAACTCTGTTTGCGAAATGCTGAGAACTAGATTTTTGTCTCGGATGAAGATCAGCACAAAAGGGACTTTCAAACAGTCAGCAAAAAAACATTAGCTGTCGCCATCTTCAAATGCACCGCTAGGTAGGTTGCCGTCAATTATCGTCAGTTTCATGGCAGATTTTTTTGTCAGACAGGGCGTTTGAGAAGTACAGCGTATAAACATTCGCAGAAAAGTCTCGGAATTCAAAACCGAAATATCCCCCAAAATACCCAAAAAAATCGGAAAAACTGTCAAACCTTAGGGAAAAAAATCAGCCGGTAAGAGCAGATCTAGAAGTGCACCCCTGAAACTGCAAAATTCCGAACGAAGAAGGGCTCCTTATCTGGCGATCCAGGAATGAATCCTGCAGCTCCTAGCTATCCTATGGCGTCACTTTACGTCGGAGACCTGCATCCTGATGTGACTGAGGCCATGTTGTTCGAGAAGTTCTCCACGGCGGGACCGGTTCTGTCTATCCGCGTATGTCGGGACATGATCACCAGACGATCCCTGGGATATGCTTATGTCAACTTTCAGCAACCTGCCGATGGTAAGTCAGAAAATTGTAGATTTAAGGCTGGTGGACGCGTTAAAACAGACAAGAGGAGAAGTGTTGACTGGTAGTCTTTTAAGATCATGGACAGCCCAAAGTGAGTGCTCTGTGTGTGTGAGAGAGAGAGATGCAAATATGTACAGATCTAATTCTCCGAGGTCTTATAATTATGTTTCTGCCTTGCCCTGTATTACTCTAACTTTTTACCACACTCCCAACGCCCACCAACCCACCCACAAGGACAGGCTGAGAAGCAATCTGTATGTAAATTCTGCTGAATTGTGTTATTTTAGCAGAAAAAAATGAAAGCTTGTTTTTGCGTTTTTAGAATGCTACTCAATTTGAACTATCCAGCAAGAACAGATAACTCACCGGACTAGTTTATGAGGGTTATTACCACGAAGACTGATGGGGAGGGGGAAAATGGGTTGCAACCCTTCCAGTTTTCGATAAGTCTTTAGACGGCTTTGTTTTATGCCTTCGCTGAAGTGGGGAAGAAGAATTTAGGCCGTCAGACATGTGACTAGCTTGGTTCTTAAAGCCTGGTCACCTTTCATGCGTTTCCATGCACATTACAGTAACTTATCAATATAAAAAAAAATTGAGATATCCGCTGTTCCAGAGGTTTGCGAAAAAAAGTGCCTGTGTGTGTGTGTGCTATATAATACAATAAATATTCTTTAATGATTCCGGCATCAGGTCTAATTTCATGGGAGTACAACATGATAATGCAAAATATATAACGCATATAACTAACATGCTCAAAACTAGACTTTTACTGATGACTTTTATACACGGCATAAACACAGTATACATCACGCTTGCACTGGTATAGACATATGCATCAAGATTTTAGTCAACATACGATCGTGTATACACGGAGGTGCAAGCACAGGTATGCATCAGGCCATTAGTCACTATATAATCAGGTACATGCGCACAAACACCGCTATTCATCAAACAAATAGTCTCCATACATCATGTAATCAGCTTACCTAAACTGACATTTTTATAATGAAATATTTCATTAAAGTAAAGGTCTTCAATCAGCGTAATCATAGCTTTTCCTTATTTTTAAAACTTTATGAAAGAAGAGCGTAATGTAATAAACAATCTGGTATCTTCTCAAGTCTGGTGTCGGAAATGTCTTCATCAGTGTGCAATAAAAAAAAAAAGAGGTGCTTAAAATATTTTTAGGGATGAAATGTTTACTCATACCCATACATTTCATGCATAGAAGTAGAAAGTGTTGTTCAGTTTAAGTGTTGTAGCAGGACAAAATGGGCAGTTAAAATATTTCGTATACTAAACAATAAAGTTTCTGATGGTGTTTAAGCACAGCTATGCACACAGAGTACAGAAACGCATATTGTAGCGCTAGAACCCAGTTTGGGGAGAGCTGTGCAGATCGACAACCATAATCATCAAGTCTTACGTGACGGAGACTCGACTGTTATGCCAGACATTTATTCATATTTCACCAGCAATCAGTCTCATTGCCAGCTTTGGGAAGTGCTAAGAGCCTTCTTTTTGGATCAATGGAATTAATGTACGATCAAGGGCTGCTCCGACAAAATGCACTGCAGCACGCAAACTTTCACTCAGCACTTTGTTTTTATTTACTTTTTCTTTTTTGTCAAGCTGAAAGGGCACTGGACACTATGAACTTCGATTGCATCAAAGGGAGACCTATCCGAATAATGTGGTCTCAGCGAGATCCCTCCTTGCGCAAGTCTGGTGTCGGGAACGTCTTCATCAAAAATCTGGACAAAAGCATCGACAACAAAGCCCTGTTTGACACCTTTTCTGCTTTTGGAAACATCATGTCATGCAAGGTAAGCGAATACAGCATTAAGCGACTCAAAATGTTTGGTTTTACACAAAGACTGATTACAGTTTAATTTTATTTTGACGAAATTGGCGTAGTGCCAAGATCATATCTTTAAAAAAACGACAACAACAACTAATACTAAGATACACTAACGTGATGTATTATTCGCAATTACCGTAATGTTTTCATTTTAAATCATCGTTATCATCATCATTATCGTCATCATCGGCATGAAGGTCACCTGTACAGCGTGTCTTCCCCCCAAACAAGAGAACTAAATGCGCTTTCGAGTGGAGAGGACCGACAGATGCTATCATTATTATACAGCACACTTCTACTAAAGACGTACGTAATCATAACGGCCACCAAAGATATCCGCATATCGTCTACACTCGTAAAGTTGAGAAACTGTGATCAGATTGCGTTGTCAGTCACTGGAAGGTCTTGAAATTAATATGCATTTGGGTTAACAAATAACATGTTTTCTGAGAAAAGTGGGAAAGGGGAGAGAATATAGTTCAGTGGGAAACTTGAGTGAAGGAAGGCTTTCCTCTTCTTTGAACAGTTCTGTTTTCATTTCGGCCATTGGCCATCAACAAGTCCTTGCTAGTCTGACTAGACTTGAAACTTCAAGGTGTGCACTACCAATGAAAAGTGTCATTTACCTTTTTTTTTTTTAAATAAAGCGAGTCTATCCTTATCTATTCCCTTTTCAATCGACTTCTTCCACAAATATATGCAGGTAGCGAAAAATGCGGATAATATATGAGGGAAAGAAAGATTGGGTGATGCTTCGAATTTCACATGCCTCTGTTCCTCTTCCTGCAGGTCTCTCAAAATCGACATTAGATTGTTGTTGTTTCCCATCATCTGACAAAATTACATCACTCACAAAGTTGTGTGTGCGGGATGCAAGCTACTCTCTCTCGCTCTTGCAATTAGGCAACATTACTCAGCGGCTTTGATGTATTTAGCTTGACATGCTTATCGAGATGGCCTTTGTCGAACAACAGTAATGTGAACTATTGTGTAGCAAATACTCTTTGTTTTTCGTTGCGTCAAAGATAAAAAAAGCAGATGCAAAAGAATTTTTCTTTTAAAACAATTTTTCTCATAAATATCTCTAAAATGTGAGAAACTCATCAAAAGTAGACGTCAAATGAATGGACGCGCGAAACAAGATATTAAACTTGATACACCCCATGCGCAAGGCTGTCAGAGAGTTTTGAAATCGATGCGCCTCGTGGGTTTTTATGACCCTTACATTAACCTTTTTCTCTTCTTGACACTCCCTTCCCCCTCACACAACCATCACTCCCTCCTGTCCGACACCAGCATGCACTCTCAACCTTTACGAGCACCGTTATTTTTGCACACAGTCCTGTCCTGTTCACACGACAGCAGCACAGCCAGCGCTGTCGGAAATTGTATCAAAACGTTTAGATGGTTCCTGATGTTGTGTTCAGATTGCCTGTGATGAGAATGGCTCAAAGGGCTACGGTTTCGTGCACTTTGAGACAGAGGATGCTGCCCGTCAGGCCATCGAAAAAGTGAATGGCATGCTACTCAACGGGAAAAAAGTGTAAGTTGTTGTTTCTGCTTTTGTGGGAAACGCCTGCAGGTCAAGATGACTTCATATAGAGTCATTTGCCTCATCGTGAGGTTTTAAAATGAAGCAACAGCTTGCTTTTCAACACACGTTGTCTATTAAATAAATAAATAATCATATGACTTTCTGAAGTCATCTGGTCACTGCAGACGAATGAATGAATGATCAACACTCATACTCCATTAAATAAACGTAAAATCAAAACTAAGAGAAGTCTGATATTTAAGAAGATAATAAATCAGTTGACCCTCAGACCGCCAAAGACACGAAGCGTTACCCACAGTTCATAACTGTTCTCGTGAAAATTTCTATTTCCGTTCCGTGTTAATTCCTTCCATTTAGATGTCGAACAGTTTTATGTGAATGGCTCCAGTCACAAAGAGATGGGATGGGGAGAAGAGAAAAAGATAAAAAGACAGACTTTTCGCTGGACTATTCTTTGGTTGTAATTTTTTAAAATTATAAATGTCCCTATAAGGTAGAAAAAATAAAATATCTTGACCCTTCAATATTGGTACCGTCGTGGCTATAATCTCGATACCGCAGGTTCGTGGGTCGTTTCATCCCACGCAAGGAACGCTTGCTGCTGATGGGGGACAAGGCGCGAAAATTCAACAACGTCTACATCAAGAACTTTGGTGACGATCTGGACGACGACAAGCTGAGGCAGCTGTTCGAGCCCTTCGGCAAGATCATTAGTGCCAAGGTCTTTGTCCGCTTGTGTGTCTGTCAACATGACAGTCGCTTAATATCTGGCCACGCGGTGCACAAAGTTCGCAGTTTAACCATTCTGTCTTTTTTTCTGCCGCTGGTAGCAAACATTATTTACTTCTATGAGAGTCACTTAGAAAAAAATTCTTGCGTTCAAGTCGCGCATCATAGGTATGTGGAGTACGAATTTTCAGGTAAAATTCTGGCTGTGGCGAGGGGAAACGGACATTCCACATGTCAATGCTTATATGTATTTAAAAAAACAAAAAAAACAAAAAAACAAATTGAACTATTAAAGGGAAATAACTAGTCTCAAACGCTTGGAATGAGAGTTAAAATAGACGTTACCTCCCTTTCATTGAAAGTCTACACTAGGTCACCGACGAGCCAAGAGACATCTCCAAAAAGCAACGCTGGTCACAGAAGAACGCAAAAGAGAACTTTACAAACTATGGATTACTCAAACACATACATGCATTACATAAACACAAAGACAATGCAAAACCACACGCGCATGATTAAAAACATCGACCTTCAGTCTTTATTATTAGGAGTTATTAATGGCAAAAAATACAGTTACTTATTTGTGGCATTATTTCTTTTAGGTTATGACTGACCACCAGGGAAATTCCAGGGGCTTCGGATTTGTGAGTTTTGAGGAGCCGGAGGCCGCAGAAAAGGTACCAAACATGGTAGCATGCGTTGTGCGGTGCAACCGTTTTCTTTGGCTGCGTGTGTCCATGCAACTCTTATGATCTCACTAGTAAAGTATCTTTTTAACTTGTTTGCCAAGACAAAGATGACGGAAACTCTTATCATCACCAATGTCTTTAAAGTTTGCCCTAATTAAAAAAAATCACCATTAACCTCCTCGTTAGACTTCTTCGGCCTCCTTTCTTTCTTTGTACACCACCGGTATCAGCAAATAATTATCGTGACGTCGATTTTATATTCTATGACATTTCAGTCAGTACTGTTTGGATATTTATTTAGTCTTAGTATTAACAGGTAGGGGTCATGGATTAATAGTAACAAAGGTAGTACCAAAATTTTTGCGATTGATTATTGTTATACCTTAATACATAGCCTCGGGATTTTTTTTTCTCCCATTTTGGATTTTTTCTGGAGGGAGTGGAGGGATGTTTCTTGCACTTTGCTTTGTCCCTAAAAACTAGCGAAACCGTACTTGTGATGACAGCTTACTATTTCAAATGTAGGACAAGCAGATTCTCTCTAGGGTCGTCGAGAGCCATGTGCACATCATATCACGAGGTTCTTTAGCTAGATGGATAACGCAGATCCCACAATGCAATTCCTTGTATTTTATGAGCATTTTATCTACACTCCGTGTGACCTGTAACTCTGTCTGTATGGTAGGCTGTGCAAGCTATCAATGGCACGGATATCAATGGCAAAATCGTCTTTGCTGGCCGCGCCCAAAAGAAGATGGAGCGGCAGGCCGAGTTGAAGGAGAGGTTTGAAAAGCTCAAGACGGAGAGAGTCGGGCGGTTCCAGGGCGTCAACCTCTACGTCAAGAACCTCGACGAGGTCATCGACGATGAGCGGCTGCACAAGGAGTTTGCGCAGTTTGGCACCATCACCAGCGCAAAGGTTGTTGCCCCCATCCCCAGGCGTTTCTTTGTGTGAGAGAGAGAGAAAAAAAGGAGAGAGGTAGGGAGAATGTGCAAAGAAATAATGAGAGACACAGATAGAGGCTTGTGTGCAGGAGAATGTGCGAATATTTATGTTTGTATTTAATTTAAACGAAGTAAAAGCTCTGTCAGTGAGGTGAAAAATAGGGTGAAGGCTCACGCCAACTAGTGGTCATGTAAGTGGTTCATCGTTTCCAAAGCACGGCACATGGAAAGCGAAAATTTAACAGTCTCCTTTCGCCGCCTCTTACAAACGGGTACAAGAGTGATGAAAGTCAAGTTTTCCAATCATAAGCCCAGTGGACCTCAAACCGATGACGTTCTGCTCTGTAGTCGAAGACATCAGGATAACCTCCAGACTACTACGCCACTCATGAAGAATTTACATATCTGACTTGCCAATTTTCTGCGTATTTGATTATGAGGCGGGAGGTGAAACACTGGAACACTGCTCGCTTGCCCCTCTCCTGTACACTTGTACACCGGTAATTTTTTTCTCGTCTCGATGTGCAGGTGATGACGGAAGGGGGTCGTTCCAAAGGGTTTGGCTTCGTCTGCTTCACTTCCCCTGGGGAAGCCACACGGGCCGTCACGGAGATGAATGGCCGCATCATCGTGGCCAAGCCCCTGTACGTGGCTTTGGCCCAACGCAAGGAGGATCGTCGGGCCTACCTCGCTTCTCGAGTCAACGTGGGTAGGCAGGTGAGACAGGTTCGATGAGGGTAGACGGGTACAGAGATTTCATCCCCAAACACATACACCCTTCTTCCAGCAGTCCTTCATGAGCGGTCCTGTGGAGCAATGGTCAAGCATTTTCCACCTATACAATATAGAGTCGGGTTCAGATTTCGTTTCCACCACAGTGCTCTTTCTCTGCTTTTGACTCGGAGGGAAAAAACACCTCGCCCACCCGTCTCCTCCAGCAATCATTTATTACTTTACAGGAAGGAAGATTTAATACACTGTAAATCGTCTGAACAATTGAGATGGAGTCATGTCGGGTCTAACGGTCAAAGAACACAGGTTTGGACAGATTTAATTGAATGATTTTTAATAGTAGTGAAGAAAAGATGTTTTAAACTTTGTGTGACAGACAAACCAGCCCTTTGCCAACCAGATGTTCCAGCCCAGTGGAGCAGGATACTTCATCCCTACTGTGCCCCAGGCTCAGAGAGGGTTCTTTGCCCCTGCCCAGATGCCGCAGGTCCGCAGGGGACAGTGCTGGCAAAACCAGTCGCGTGTCACCCAGCCTGCCCAGCAAAGTCAGTCATTGTTTGTATCAGAGTTTTCAAGTGTACGAAACTTCAGTTGTTTTTTTTTTTTTTGGTTTTTTTTTGTCCAGATCGCAGAGTTAATATTAGTAGTACACGATAAGCAGATACTATTCATAGCATGAGATACAAGCCTGGAAACATCGCCATTGCCATTACTATATTTATGTATGGGGTAGAGGTGTTTGCGCGTACAGGAGCTAACAACTAGTAAAATTGTGCAAACATGCACCGCATATAGCTTTTTATGTTTAAAAAAGTAAAGTGCAAATTGTGTTTGCTGCAGCCTACCAGACAGTGACTCCTCAAACACCAACCATCCACCGCAGTCGCACCACAGGCAGCGGCCAGACACCTGGGCCTGCGTCCAACTCCCACGCGCGAGCCATCATGGGTCAGACGGTGGCCACCACTCCTGTCGTGGCGGCCTCCCACTGCACCACGGGGATGGTGCCAGCCACCAACACAGCGTCCAACGTCATGACCAGTCAGCCGGTACCGCCCCCACGTACCACCTACAAGCTAGCCTCGCACATTCGCAACCCAGCCTCCCAGACCCTGCAGTACGTCAGTCAGCAGGTCAGACACCAAATGTTTCGCATTTATCGCTGATGCAGTACAACCAAACGCTGAACTGGGGGTTCTAATTTTTTTCAATTTAGAAGGAATTAACAAAATATTTTTTTGCCTTTAGTGTCTAGTAGGTACAATCTTCTGATGTGTAGGTGAAGCACAGTGCATGTTACTATTTTCCAAAGTCTTGTGGAGCTACATCCTCCTTTAAGTTCTTCTATTTGGTGCATTGCCTGTGGCTTTCTACACTTTTCAGTTTGAATGGATAGATGAGATCTTTTTTTTTTTTTTTTTTTTTGCTGGATTAATGATGGTTAAGAAAGCCCGTAAAGCCAAGACTCGTAAGTGAACCAGTGACGATAGAATCCAATCTCTGTACTGCTAATGTAGTCTATACTATACAGTAAGTGGTGGTTGATGTCAGTCTTCTAACTGTCTGCAGACTGGAGGGCTGAATGTGGGCAGCCAGGAGCCTCTAACAGCAGCATTGCTGGCCTCTGCTCCACCCCAAGAGCAGAAGCAGATCTTGGGTGAGCGGCTCTTCCCACTCATTCGACGCATGGCCCCTTCCTTGGCGGGTAAAGTCACAGGCATGCTGCTAGAGATTGACAACTCGGAACTTCTGCACATGCTAGAATCTCCAGAGTCTCTCAAGGCCAAGGTAAGGCGCGTGTTTTCCTGAAGACTCTTAGAACCATAGATGTTTCGCGTCCTATACCTTCAACATCCGAAAATGGACTTATATAAAGGTGAAAGTGTGGTTGTTTATTCATCTGCAAGATTTTTTTTGTCACTTCTGAGGATTTATCATCACTCATTAATTTTGTGTTGTGCATCAGCCTTTAGTTTTCTGCAGACCTGATAATACAGTAAAATCTGTTTTTAGCAGTATTTAAAAAATAAGTAAGTTTACTGTGGCAGACAAATCTCCACTTCTGTAGCTAATGATAATATCAGGAACTCATCTGTCAAACTAGGTAGAGGAAGCTGTGGCTGTACTGCATGCTCACCAGGCCAAGGAAGCTGCTACAGCAGTCACCACCAGCTCCAACAACCCACAGGAATAAGACATCACCACCATCATAGTGGAGCTGACTGGCAACAGCCTTAGCCAATCAGTCCATCCCTCCCCTATATTTTTCCTCTTACGCGCAAAAGCCAGCAGTAGCCAACCAGCGACCCTGCTCTCATAGCATAATTCTGTATTTACTAGAGCCACACAGCGCTGTCTGTGACAGTTTGGAACAGGAATGGATTGAAAAATTTGTAATAATATTATCTTTTTCTTAAAGAAAGCTGTCTTCAATACCACTGTACTCCCTACAGTGAGACGGTTGCTTCATCCACATAAAACTTGACAACTTGCTTTCTGAAAGAACCTGCTGTGAAGTAAGCATGGAGACTGGCGTGTATTGAACTGCAGGAGTAGGAGTCTGCCTTGATGAAGGTAGCAACCATAAGATATGTGAGGGAGCAGGGCTAGGTCTTGCTGGCTGCCAGTCGCCTTATTTAAGGGTAGCCTTGCTGAATCCAATGTTTCTGTTGTTTGTGTTATGTCTTTCAGGTTCCAGCATCAATTTCATGGCAAAGGATTTTCCCATTCCCTAAATTTGTTTCAACTTTACATCGTTTGAATGCGTTGAAAACAAAAGGAGGAAACAGCATTTCATCTGGTGACGTCTTCTTAATTTGAATTTGGAAAACTTAAGAAGTTTTATGACTCAATTTATAAATTACTTCATTTCAAACATAAATTTTAGCCTCAGGAGCTCATGGGGTGATATTTAAGTAAACAACTGTATATATTGAACCAAATAAAAACACTAAATTTCATTTTATAAACCAGTGAATATACGAACTCGCCTAGAATTTAAAAAATTAGTCGGTTACTGAATTTCCTTTATTTGTGGCAGAGAGAGGGGAGCCAGGAATGGGGAGATTCTCTTTACTAGTTGTAAGAAATCATTTTGGTGTACCTGTCTTATGGTGTTTTGTTGATAGCCTGTCACCCCATGATGTATACTGATCCTGCTGTTCTCTTGCAGCAGCGCTCATTACATAAAGACTATTTTTAGATCTCAGCTGGTAATGAACTCTCTCCAACGAAAATCTTTTTTTCTAAGCAATAAAAGAAAAATGACTGTAGACACACGTAGCCTATAGGAACAGCACGCAATTTCCCTGGAGGAGAAATAAATCTTTAGTTTGAATGAAATGTAGAAGTAAATGCCAATGTTTCACACTTTATTGCACTGCTGACGACTGCCTTAAAGAAGAATATCTTAATGTCACAGTTTTGATGCATTGCAGAAGATCAGTCACTTATTGGTAGAATTTTTCAAGGCTCTGGAAATTTGTAATGAAACTGAATGTAGCTAAATATTGCAAGAAGCAAATTTCTGACAAGTTAAGCTACAAGAAGGTTTGTTTGGAAATCTGTGATATCTGATTTTCAATTACTTATGGTGTTACTTAGTCTGTGATTTGTGACCTTGCATAGGAATGTGTTGATCACATAAGTAGAGAGTATCCTAGTTTTCCCACCTATTCTCCGTCAGGCATTAAAATGCCATAATTACTATCAATCTGTTTCTTGTTTGGGCAGCAAATATGTCCATGATGTTAAGAGCAAATAAAGTTTTCATGCAGTTATTTCTGGTGTGTTATAAGCAAGGTATGTTGTTCTGGGAGTGTGCCTGCATTGAACGGTTTTTTGGGGTTAGGTTTTGGTTTAATGTAGGAATTAAGTACAGGTAGCCTACACTGCTTTCCCTGATGGCTACACAGGCAATAACAAAGCACTGAGATGGTGTTTGCCGCAAAGCTGCAGATTTTATTTTCGAGCTTCGTAAATGATTATAGTGAATAAGGAAAAGTACACCAATTTTCGGTTTTTCAAACTTTTCTTGGTGAAACGAAGTGGGCTTTGGTAGGAGAGAAGCAGTAACCTGCGTCTGTGTGGACTTTCCACACTTTTCTTATGTTTTCCTGGGTTTTTCTCCAGGTACCTCGATTTTGGTGATGTTCTCCAAACAGAACTAAGCCGTAGGATTTTTTTTTTGCCGAGTGTGCCTCGTGCACCTAAAACCTTTCAGTGCGGTGTTTCCTCGACATAAATATTGCTGTGAACAGAGGGAAGCCGCCAAACAAGACATTATTTGGCCATGTCTGCCTGACAGGTGGGCGAGCCTGTACGACGAATATTCTTCTTCGTGATGATATAACAATACACACAATAGTTGTAAATCACTGTAGTCCAGGTACCTCTTTTAAAACATTCCAATAGACAGCGGGCTGCACGAGACAAAGTGTGATAAAAACTATTGAATTTTGCAAGACCCATAGACGTACATAATGCTGGCAATAAGACACCGCAAAGGGCAGGTGAGTCTGAAGACGTATCATTCAGTAGGGCACTCATTCATCGTTCTTCCAACCTTGGAACTCAGTTGTGATGGTCATACCTGTATCTTTGGCTACTGCTGTTTTCTATTTGTTTCAGGAGAATACAAGAATTAGAAGGAACTGCTTGCAAAGGCTGAAAGTGCCTGTCAATACCGTAAACATAGTCAAAATTTCTTTTATTGGCCCTCTTGACTAAATTCGTGGATGAAAGATTTTCTGTCTGCATCTTATCAGACCTACGGATCCCGTACATGTGCCTCCAGTGAGAGAGTAACACTAATTTGTGCTGTATGTCTATGCTACTTATACATGTATAATAATAAGCCAACATGAAGCGTCTAAAATGACATTGTGGATTTTGGTTTGCGTTGGGATCTGTTGCGTACTGCAGTTTCGTTTCTTTAATATTTTACGATTCTCGGCTTCGATGTTTAGGCTACGATTATATATACACTCAGTCGCTTTTAAAGTCGCTTCACTGATGAGAAAATAATCGATTGCCTGTCGGGAGCACAGTCGGTGTGTGAACTCGGCATTCGTTGGATTTCTCCGGGTATATCCCGGTTTCTGTTTGGGGTCTTTGGTGAGGGCGAGGTTTGGTGATTTTTTTTGCAAACCAGAACTAAGCCTTGGGGGCTTTGTTCTTGTTGCCATGCATGTCAATTAACCTACTGTAAAATTGCTTTTGTTCAACCTCATTTCGTTTAAAGTCGCGGTTTCCAAGAACCTAGCCAGGAAGCGTTGCTCAATTTTCACTTTTGGTTTACATCAAGGGAGAGTACTCGTAATTACTACGTTTGATTGGTTGTCAGCCCATGATCCCGCAATTGATGACGTAGTTCGCAGTTGGCCATCTGATACATGCAAACAGGTTATCGAAACAGCTGCATCGGAATAGGGATTATTTAGCTGTGTTTACGTCCATCTGTGTATGTTTTCTTTGAAAATTTAGCAAGCTTACTGAAACAATATTCAACCGGATTTTTGTAGAGAATGCCTCGTGCGTGTAAAACCTGAGTTTCCCGTGTGGTGTTTCCTCGACACTAATATTGCTGTGAACAGAGAGAAATCTTCGAACAAGACGTTATTTGGCCATGTCAGAATGGCCCGTTGACTGTTGGAATAATTTTCTATTTTTCACAGAGGTAAGTTAAAAAATTTCTTTAAAAAATCTGAAGTAATTTTGGGATTGCCAAGCGTCGGCTAACAGTTTACTAGCAGCGCTATTGACATGATCGACTTATCAAATGAAGATATCACTGTCCTACGGACAGAAGAACAGTTATCAGCGCTGTTTTCCATCATATGGAGTTGGGATCATGCCAGTTCTGATTCTAATCTTAATATGTTATATACAAAATAAGTTATAGTTCAGAAATATGTTATCAGAATCACTGGCAAAATTTTTATTATGTGCCAGCAATGTCAAATCTTAGATTATACCTTATGGCAATATCGTTGCAGTGAATTATCTATATTGTAAACATAAATATAAATGTGAATAAAATATAACATACATCAGCAAATATTTTAGGAAGGAGACTTTGGAAATTAAAGAGACTTTTTCCTGTACATCTTCATTGTCATGGATTATATTCTGTCTATCTAATCCTCTTCATGCATCAGGTTGCACACAAGGCCTCATGTATTACATTACCATGAAGAAACTACGTAGTTCAGTTGAGGAGTGGAAAACTTTCAGTGAACCTTGTGAGACGAGCACATTTGGCCTAGCTAGGACATTTATAAAATCTTATTTGATAAATTATATTTTAAATTATAAAAGTTACAGACCTGTGTATTAAACTTGACCTACTGATTTTTAGTCTAAATGTATCGTTTTATGGCACATTTTTAAAATGCAGCACTCTAGTAGTGTACTAGGTTATGTCTTTGTTTATAGAGGGTAGGGGTCAAACAGCTCCCAGGACTGTCCCTTTCTCACAACAACTGCCTACCTAATAGCCAGCCTTGAACTGCCCACTTGTGGCTACTGGACCTATTGTTACACCAGAAGTTACAAAGTTGCCTGAGTCATTTGGGGAGGCCATGACCAGACAGGCCAGGATGGGGGTGACCACTGACTGGCACCAAAGGGGCTGGGAAAGGTCTTGTCCATGGGAAAAGGGGGAGAAGGTTCTGGAAGATTCGACAGAGATAGAATAAGAAGTGTAGCTTATACATGGCAGGTGGAATAAATGAGTCTACTTCTAACTCTTTCTTGATTTACACCTAAACGTTGGCATGGCTGAGGCTAAATTTATTCTCTAAAAGTTTAGATACATTATACATTTCATGGGTGAACTTGCAGCTGTCACATGGCTAGTTTCCAATCATAAAATCAAATTTTTTCAGTGGCTTGCTATATAATATTAGCTACCTTTATGTGAATAGTTTCATTCCTGATCATAATAACCTGTAATATGTTTCAAATATGATTAAACACACCATTCTCTTATGAAAATGTGACTGTATAGATGGTAGCATATATGTATAATTAAAGGAAAGGATCTGTTTTACTAGAAACTAGTGAAATGCATGTCCTCTAATTATAAGTAATGATCAAGATACAAATAGTAATAGGTATTTCAAGATCAGTCCGCTTATATTTTACAGGTAAAATACAAAATTCAGATGGTGATATGACATTGTAATATTACTGCATAATCAAGTACATTTTACTGGTCTCTTTAAACCAAGACCACATTTACCTATTTCAGCCTCTGTCGTGACCAAAATGACCTAATTGTTACAATGCTGAAATTCAAATCAGTTTGTGTCCTACAGATGAATCAATTATCAATTATTAATGATATAAGTAACTATTCACACCAAATATTGCAACAGAGAAAAGCATTGCTTTAGCATGATACATTAGCATCTTATTCCTGCCTACAGAGTAGATTATGTAAACAAACTGAATGCATTTTATTGTCGCTTTGAGAGGGATGATGTTGGGGAGGAGTTATTTAATGTGATTTCTGCACTGGAGGAGAGAGTAGGGGAGGAGCAGCATGGGAGCGAATTGGATGACTTTGTGATTAAGGAAAACGCTGTTTTATCCCTTTTTAGACCGGTGAATGTGAGGAACGCATGTGGCCCTGATGGTATTTGTGGAAGAGTGTTGAAAAACTGTGCGACTCAGCTGTCTGGTGTTTTTACTCAGTTGTTCTCTTGGTCTGTAAAAATGTGAGTACTGTACCAAATATCTGGAAACATCCATCATTTGTCCTGTTCCTAGAACCAAAAACCTCTATTGCCAGTTGTCATACCACGTCATATAATTTCTCCTAGTGAGATAATAAAGTTCCATTGAATTGAATTGAATTGAATTAGCAAGGTGAACTGTGTGCTATGCATTTGTCAAGTGATTACATGAGACTGCTTCAGGCAAGACTACTTGACTAAACATCCAGAGAAGAAAACTTGCACTCATGGAAAAATGCGATTTTTCTCTTTAATCACTTCTTTAGAAAAAAGTCTTTGTTTAATTTATTTTTTAGTTTGGTGAGGCAGGTGTGTCTGTAGATATCTGATTAACAGGTATCGCTGATTGATTTTTCATTTAACCTGAAACACATCACGTGTATGCTATCTTGTAGTCTTCATCTTTTTGACTGTGGATCAGTTTGGCTTTTGGCATTTGGACAATTAGCTTTTGTTTGGGTCAGTTTGATCCTGGCCGGGGTCAATCTGACTTTGAGATGGATATGTTAGTGTGGTTTTGGGTTGAAGTAACCGCCCCCCCAGATGACTCAATCATACCTGAGACTTTCATTTTTCCATGTGGGATCCAACAAGTTTTAGTATTGTTTCATTATAACATAAGAATGTTATTGTTTTCTATCATTTTATGCATAAGAAACGGCATCTTAAAATGTCTTTGGTATGTGGCAGAACAAAACAATGGTTGTAAGGTTCAAACCAGCACAGGTTCATATGATTTAATTTTGCAACTTTCTATGTAATCATCTATGTATCTTGCAGAGTGTTGACTTACCTCTAACACATCCTTGAAGATTTTTTTGCACAAGGGCCAAGATGTGTATGTATATATAAATGTGTATCTGTGATATGTGTGTGTGCCTGGAAGCATTTCTGTCCTGGCAAAATTTTGCAGTCACGTTTATAATATATGCACAGCTGGTGAGAGCCATTCTTTGTTCTCCTTGCTTTTGTCAATATCAGTTTTTTTTCGAAAGCCATCTGTGCTGTAATGGGTGGTAAAGAACACACGTCAATGTTTTGCTAAAGTTAACTCTAGAAAAGGTTGTAGAAAAAGGGTATATGTAAGAAACATCTGTCTGCAGAAAATTACTATTGGCAGAATGAACAGTTGCTCAATTTACTTCACATGGAGTTCAATTTATAAGGTACAAAAGGGATCATCATTGCTTGATCGTGTGCTTTTCTGGGACTTGACAAACTGTCAAAATAGCAGAATTGATGTGAGAAAAATTTAATAATAATAAAATAATGCCTGATTTGTGAGGAGCGTGCTCTTATCGCTTGAAACAAAAATGAGATGTGGACTACATACAAAAGGAGGGATGAACAACATTAATGGTGACTAATAAAAGACAAATATTGAAGATGCACGATTAAAAGATTCATTGGTGGATAGGTGGCAGATATGGAAGTAATTAAAAATCCTGTGATCATGTGTTTTTGTTCTGGTGACAGGAATAATGAGGAAACAGTCATCAGTCTAAAGAGGAAAGAGGTGGCTGCAGACTTCTCATTTTCTTCATGCATTTTTCACCTTGTTTTTTAGACTGCAGCTGTTAAACCACTTGTGAAAAAAAAAATCTGCACTAGAAGTCTGCTTTTTATGTAATTACTTCCCTGACTCTGACTTGATATTTCTATGAAAATTGATGAAAAGGTACCATCAAAACAACAACCGTTCTATGATCTCATGTTCTCATCTCTTACTGTCATCAGTGTGCTGACCTTTTCACAGTAGTGAATCATTCCCCTAAAAGTTGTCACCGACATTCTGTGTGCCCTGATAGCAGTCATGTCTCTGTTCTCACTTCACTCGACCCCTCAGCTAGATTTGGCTTAATTAATCTTAACATGCTCATTTGCCAGCTTCACCCTCTGTATGGATCTTTAGCGCCATTGTCATGGTTCAGAACCAACCTGATAGGCATGAATTAGCAATGCGTACTCTACAGTCCTTCATCAAGTCTCACTTCAGTTTTGTGTGGCATTTCCCAGGGCACAAACATATGACCTCAGCATCTTCAGTTATTGTGCTTGAAAACTGAAACTCCTCCCCATTCGCAACCACCATCCTAGACTCAACAGAAAAAATAAAAATACACATCTTATCTAACAGTCTAACTCAAAACACCCTAATGTCTCAGCCAAGTTAATGGTGATGTGTAGTTGTCCCATCCTATCTGCAGTTCCAGAATCTTTGTTAATACTATATGTAACAATGATTCACTAAGTAATAATTTTATTTGGGCTATATGTGTTCTATAATGGTCATAGTTATAGTCTCTAGCAAGATTATATGTTCTAATGCATGTATGATTCCATGTTATCCAAATCTTTAAAATTATTATTATTAAGTAAATATATCAAAGGCAATGCTATAAACAACCAATCAAGGCTAATAATTCCTGGCAAATAAGTGTGGGGTTTTTTAAGTGTTGGATTTTTTTTTTTTTTTTGCGGCCCTATTGTACATTGGGGGTGATTAGGAACAAGAAGAAATGTCTTTTTTTGGGTCACTTTATTGTAGCCTTCTGTGGTTGTAGTGAAGAATTAGAATAAAGTTTTGACAGTTATATGGAGCTACTATATTTCAGGTTTAAGGAAGGAATGTGATGATAGCATGTTAATTTATATAGCATATACTTTAGACTAGGACTGGGAACAATAACTGATTTAACAGACTAATGGCTTTCCTATATATTTAAGCCTCTATAATTCTGTTAGAGTGGATTCCCCTAGAGAAGCAGTTGTGGAAGAGCAAATTTCCCTGAAGCCAAATTAGCTGTCACTGCCATGTGGGTAATTAACTTGTAGGTGAGATTGCATGAGTGATCTTGGAGAATCAGTTTGCATGATAATCAGTTATTGTCTTGTTAAACTGTACAACACACAGACTGTATGAACAGCAAGCAGTGCAGCAGTCACAGAGTTAGGGTTCAAATGACACTGAAGATTTCCTGGGGATGCTGGTGGGGTAGGGATTGGGTTAAAGAGTTGTAAATGTAGCTTAACATAATTAGCACTAGAGGTTTGACAGTGTTGGTGATTGAGCAGTAACAAAGCTGATAGTCATTTGATGCTTCTTATTAGGATGTCTCACTGACAAGATGGTGACATCAGGGAAATGGCATCCTGTGACAGTGCAGGAGGAAGAAGAAGGGCACACACAAACTCATCAACACATAGCAATAAATTAAAGACAGTTAACCATGATGGCAAAAAACAAAGAAGTGATTTGTGTTTGCTTGAAAATTTTTCATAAATTCTTTGGTTAGGACAGACGTAGGCAAACAGGGGTCAGTGATGTCTCTCTTCAGCAACCGGGGCATTGTCAGTTTCATAGAAGAGGGATGGGTGTGTGAAATGATTTTTATCCCACAGAACTCTGACGAGTGTGCACAAACAGTTGGCACCAAATGATTGACAAAAATACGATGGAGGGAGTGGGGGAAGCTGTAAATTCCTTTAGCTCTCAAGATGAAATACATTTTAAAAACAGGCGTGTAGGAAAAAAGCCAGTAATGTATGTAATGGTTTCTTTCACGTGCATCAGGTACAGAAAGGGTGCAGTCAGTTCCTAATTTGTGCTCTCGTATGTCGACAGCCAGCAGGGAAGCTGCCGAAACCTCGCAAAAATCGTTGGAGCATCGCAGAAGGCGACGCCAAGATTTCGCCATGGTATCGCTCTCCCCGAGACCCGTCGTTCTGGACTACAATGTCGTCTTGACCATGAGCCTGCTCGTCGCGCTGCTGATAAGTCAGGGATCAGGTGAGTGTTCTCGATGACAAATGATATCTACACTGTAAATTAACCAGATAATGACATATAACGTCCGGTTTCTTCGTACTGCGAAAGAGAATCAAATGAATGGATCAGGTGCCGACGCGCCTGGACCTAAAATGACCTTTATTCACTGTTGTCGACCAATAACTGGGATACAGGCTTGACATTAATACCAATCCACACAGTAAGTAACGTGGCAAAGTGACCAGAGCTTCGCTACCCCATGACAATCGTGGTGCGCAGCCAGCCCAGGGTTTCCGGCCAGGGGATAATCCTGATGTGCGGAAGGCGATCCTGCAGACACGTGTCCTGTAAGCTTTGCGGGGCTGCCTTCTATCACACGACGCTGCTTCCGGATAGTTGGGTCTTATCGCAAGATGCAGGTTTTCCCTCATTACCTTCGAGACTGGGAAGGCCTCCTAGGAGAATGCTTTCTGGTGTTACGTTGTCTCTCCTCTCCATTTCTCCACACGCACACACGGACTATATCATTGTATATGAACAAGTTTTCGGTATCAAATTACACTCTGCGATCCCGCGGAGAAAGCGCCGTATTATCCTTCCTCCCAGCCCCGTAATTTCGCCGAGACCTATCTTCAGACGAATGTGGACGGCTAGTCCACTTCATGAGATTCCTATCGGGAAATCTGCGCCCACTTTGTGGCTCTCGAAAAAGCGGATGTCTGGGGTAGGCATCAGCGGGTTGCTGAGATGCACGACGGTCAGGCGAGAGAAAGATAAGTCGGAACACTAGAGTCTGGAAAAGTTAGAGAACGGGTAGACACATGCACGCAGACATACGTTAAAGCACACGCACATTTTTGGATAACATGCCAAGGCCACCTCTCGGCTGGGATGGGCAAGATGTTTATGCAACATTAATCTTGGGACTTTTTTACAGCAGAGTATTCCCACTAGCAAGGAAGTATGTGTAGACTCGGAAGAAGGTGGGGATGGGGATCGGAGGAGTCTGGAGGATATTTTTCCCGCAGTAATTGAGTAAACGTAAGAGCTGCTTCCGCTGCACGTCACTTCAGTGCAGTGCCTGCAACGCTGCGCCACTCGCTCTCCCCCCAGCAACACAAACAAAGGCGGGATGCTTGGTGTGATGTCATCACTGGTGCACTTTCCGTCCTGCGATAATCCGGAAAGCGGACGTCACGTCAAACGGACGCCGCTGGCGACCTCCCCCTGCACCTTAATTTGTATGTTGCGCGACACACAGCGATAACTTTGCCCGTTCGTTCACATGTGCGTCACAGCTACCCTTACAGCCACTGCCGCCAGGGTTGCTGACAGCGAAAATCGATGGTGCATGTTTGGGGTGGGAGAGAAGGAAGAGGGGTGTTGGGTAGAAGGACACTTCCGCCCTGCAGCTGTCCATTGGCCAGTGTCAGCAACCTGGGATCTGGCAAGATGGCCAAGAACTGAATGTGCGGCTTGACGTCGGCCGGACAATCAATATGGACTAACAAATTGCCCGCTTTGGAAAGTGACGACAGATGATTTTTGTTTATTGGTCTTTTTGTGTGGCGGTTGACAAGGCTGGGGAGAGGCAGAAACCGGAAAAGCAAAAGATAAGGGGAGGTGTGTGTGTGGTGGACGGAAGGGAGTCAAGTCTGCTGGCGATGGAGACAGAAAGCCATACCAGTCCCTGCGCTTTCCCCTCTGGCGCCTAGTGCAAGATTGATGACAATCTGCCGGATTATTGCTCTTCTGCCTCGGGACGTTCCTGAGTCTGTGTGTAGCCATAAAATACAGCACCCGCACAAAATGATATTAGCACATGCACTTACCACACGTGCGCGCACGCACACACATATACACATATGAATTCTCTTATTTTGTATAAAGAAGTTTACGCACCATAGTTGAGGGGTTGGTTTCATGTAAGGTCTTAAGTCAGATTTGACATTAAGCCCACATTTTATGGTTTCCAAAAATCTCCTTCGGTTTTTGTGCCAGTGAAGTCTTGAAAATAAGTCCTAAGCCACCAAGTGTGGTCCGAGTAGTCTCCACTTTTCGTTCTCGAGATGCATGTCTGCAAACATTACAATGGACCGGAAGAGGTCAACGTAAACAACTCAGGCGTTAGGTTAATGTTACTTGTTAACGCATCAGCCACTGGAAAAGCGAAAACCATATGTTAATTATGCATATCAGTGTACAAACGTGAGCTTATTATTTTGAGATTTTTCTGTGGTAATGTTTGTTGGCTTGTATCTCTAGAATGGGTATTTATTCAAAGTTGGGAAGATAGTGTCATGCATTGAGCCTTCCTTAATTGTGAGAAATTAGTAGTCCTTTAAAGAGGTGTTTTATTAAAAATAGAAAAAAGAGGAGAACGTGACATGTTTTGAATGTTCGTTTGTCTGGCAGCCTCCTTCTCTGACCTATGTCAGGCATCGGATGTGTCCAGCACGGAGAAATTGAAGACTAGCGTCTTCTTCCACAGCAGGCCCAAGGGCGGCAAGCGAGCCGGCACCATCAGCAGGATCCCGGAAGTGGACGACATGGCCGAGTGCGTCCTCGCCTGCTGCACGCTCGAGCAGTGTGACGTCATCCTGTTCGTTAACGGCACGTGCTACACGATTAAGTGCAACGTAAGCTATCCTTTTGGGTGCACGCCAGACGAAGACCCTCGCCTGTCGTCAACTATGGTCGTCGTGCGAGAACCGGGTAAGTCCTACCCGGATCCCGTAGCAAGCTGTTAGGGGTGTATGGTGAAGTGTGGAACTATAAACTGTGGTGCTTTCATCTTCCCCCCACCCCAACCTCTCTCTCTCTTTTCTTGTCTAGGAGGGTAAATTTACACTGGCCCATTTTTGTTTATTTGTTTGGGTTTTTTTACGTCCCAAGCGTCATCTGGTAGAGACATCTTGTTCACTCCCTCCCGCCTGTCAGGAGCAAACAGTGTCAGCAAGCGGATAAGTGAGATTGTGCCGCGTGCGTACGACAGAGAGAGGGTTTAGTCTCCGAATGAGAAAACTGCAGAGCGTTAGGGACCGTAGCGGTCTCAATTACACCATCCCCGCTTTGCCAGGCATTGATACAGCTACGAAGCTGCATCTGACGGATTGGGACAGAGGTGGGTGGGAGGTATTTGTAGGGTGGGGACACGGATTCAGGATTCGTCATCCACACACACGGCTGGACGGAAATGAAAGCTGTGTGTTCTTTCTCTTTTTAAAGCCTGCAGCTGTCTCGGTCACCGCTGGCTGCATTCTCTGAAAATGGCTTTGTTGGTGGAATAGTTATTGGCTAAGGGAATAAACGTCGATTACGATTTGGTGGGATGATTGGGGTTAGAAAATAGCTGATCGTCCCTCACTGCCTGAAGCCATATCAGTAAAACTCGTTGCGAAATGAAGTATATATGTGATTTATATGTGTGCGATTGTGGAGCTACGTGAGAGAGACCTGAGGTAGTGGAGCCAGACAAGCTACGGTAGAAGCTATGGTCTCTGACGTCACTGCCTAGCTTTGCTAGGGGTTTGTGGCAAACATAAAATTCTCTTCGGGATTAATTACATCGCACGTGCAAACACCACCAAAGCAGTCACACAGGCGTCCCGAGCAGTTGATCGATTGGCTCGATGACTTATATTGGAGATTATTTGTACCGTCCAAGGGTAATTAACGGTTGCCAGCTTTCATATACAAGATGACGATATTTAGAATATCAGCCTACATCCTTGCATCCACTTCCTATTACAGGAGCCTACAACACTTTTGATCAGTAGTTAACCCTAAGGCTACAAATGTTTCTTAACTAGAAAGACATCCCTAGTGTATCTAAACTGGTTTATGCTTGTCCCAATACCAGCTAGCAAAGCTGCGTTGTGCAATGTATCCGAACAAAATAGGCTTGTTCCTGTTGTGGTCTGTCTATGGATTAGGTTTCATAGATTGCTGGTTTTTCATAGAGGTAACTATCATCTGTAATGGCACCAAACGAATAGATTGCAAACTGGCACACCTCAACAAAGCCAGGCTTCATTAACTTGTTGCTTTGTAAAGAAGGTCTGGTTAAATGTTGATGTATCAGGTGCTGATGTGCAGTTAGTGCATTTAGTGCAGGGTCAAAATGAAATTATGTAGATGTGGGATGAAGTACATTTGAATATTTTAGGAATTGTTTATGAGCCTAAATTATAAAAAAGATGAATGTTAAATTAATATAAGTTTAATAATCTTCGAAACTCCTTCATTTGAACAGGTTTAAAATAAGATTTGATGACTCTCACTCACACTCATTCTCTCACACACACACACATATTCACAAATGCTTGTAGCATTGCTTGATCTGTATCATAAATCTTTTAAGAAATCTTTCTTTTCCTACTTGGGTTTTAAAATCCTGTTTAGCAGTGATTATCATCATCTTTATTATTCCCTGCTTCTAGCAGCAATCTTCAGCTTAGACAATAAGGAAATGTTAGAAAAAATTTTAAACAGAGAGTTCATAGGCGTTACAGTTGAGATCTTGATGAAGATTACCTATGTTTCATGATACTTGAATTGCTTTGGTAAGAGTAGTAGAAGAATATTAAACAGACTTGAACCAGCCTACCTCACTCCTCTCCCCCACCCCTATCTCTCTCGTTTATTATGCCATGGTACCTCTTGAAAGATTAAGCCTGATGGGCTGTATAGAGAATGTTGTTTTTCTCTTACCACAGTTGATTTTGGTCTATTTTGCATTGTTTCACCATGTACATACAGACCAGTGGCCTTATAATAAAGATTCTCCCTTTTTCTCTTTCATCTGTTTCTCTGTAACTTTCCTTACATACTCCCTTACATGTGTTTTGAGTATGTTAAAGTAGTATTGTTTTAGTTCTATTTTTATAGTATTGATGTTATAGTATTGTTTTCTTTCTTAGCACATTATTGTCCCTTAAAAGAGTGAGGGCTACAAGAAAAAATGCAAGTGTTATCACCTTTAATAAAGAATTATCATTATCATCTCTGTCCCACCCTTTCTCCTCTTTACATTAAATGTAAACCCTGGATATAAAACATAAATATGTACCATAAGGAGTATTTCTAGAAAAAAGACTTATTTACATATGACATTCATGGGAAAATACTGTTAATACAAATGATAAAAACATTTCCACATGGTGGTCAAAGCACAAGACCTGAACACACTGTTTGCTTTTTCTGCACTTTTGTTGTTTTTGTGATGACATTCATTTTGTGAAGACTTTGTAAACATGTTTTAGAACAACAGAAGCACTGGTTTGGCTTTTGTTTTCAGGACAGCTCAGATGAAGCCTCTCAAGTAGCTGTTGAACAGTTTTGATTGCAGTAACATTATGCTAGCTTCAAAGAGGATAACAAATCAATATAAATATGTGGTATTATCATATGTGTATAATGTAGCAACCTAGCCTGAAAATACAGTGTTTTCGTTGTCATTTGCAAATCAAACTTCTTATGTAGGCTATAAAGCAGTGACTTTATTTCAAAAAAGAATTTTCTTAAAAACCTTGTCATTGTCATCTGTCCCTTGAGATAATTTCATGGGCTTGTGGCACAGAACTGGTTTGGACTACAGAATTTTTTTTTTTTAATTTGACTGGGCACATTTGTGTGATAAACAGCTTCCAGTTAAAAAAAAAATAATAATCTCAGTACTGTGATTGTTTAGTGTGATTCAGAGATTTACATTGAAACTACTGTGTTCCTTTGTCTTCAGCCTATTTTCTACAAGGGCCTAAAAAATCCTTCTTGCCAACTCCGTCTTTGGCTATGGCAGAGAAGTTAACTAGTCCCATCAGTCACCAGAATGCAGAGCCAGCAAAGACCTGTGAGTATGGCATAGAGGAGTGTGCCCAAAATGAGGAATGCATTCTGGAGTCCACTCGATCACGCCAAGGATACTGTAGATGCCTGAAGAACTACCAGCGCAATGCACAAGGAGTATGCCAGCTGACGCCATCAGCAACACCCTCTGTATCTGCACCAGCTGGTTGGCTTTGCTTTTGTTTTCTCACTCTGTTGATGTTTGATGGATGGTTGTCATGTAAACTTGGATTTCCTGTTGCTAACATGCAGAAAGGATGTGATTCACCTCATATAAATGTCAAAGTGATGAATATATCATTAATGCTAGCATCTGTTGTCATTAGAGATTTTGCCACCTTTGAAAATAGTATAAGTAGCTTGGTGGTTTTGTGGATTGGTGGTGACTACCACATGAAATATTTGATGTTTATGACTTTCACATGCATAACTGCATGTACATAAGCTGATATACATGGGCACAAATGAGAGAAAATAAGAGTACGGGGATTAATTTTTGCTATGTTTGTTAGAATGAAAAGGAATTATGACAACTTGATTTCCCACTGCTCAATGCTAAGCAGGATGTAGCCACCTGTTAGTACATGTGTAAATGTTTATGTACATGTCTGGCTTTGAATGTACACATATGTATGTCTGTAGGAAAGATGCATGTAAGTTTTGCATGTATGTGAGTGTGAGTTACAAGCTATCTCTTATGAATGTATAACTGAGTGGTGGTAAAGAGATTTTTATTTTGTGAGGCTTCCTTTTAGAGGATGAAGATCTAGTCCCAACAAAATTTGTTAGCATGCTGACATAATAAAGCTGCCTTGTCATAATTTTGACATCCTAGTGTAAATAGATTTTTTTTTTCTTGTTGTAAACCTAATAACATATCATATAGTTAAAACATATTCTTTTTTCAGGGCCTGAAGCTTCTGGCCATGAAGATGTAAGTTAAACAGTGTGAAATGAGAGGTGGTGTGAATGCATATGAGACAGATTTTCTCCATACGTTACTGTCTGACTCGCTTCTCTCCAACCCACCCAGAAAATAACATTAACAACATTATCAAAACTTCAATAGATGAAACCAATCCATATTAGAGGCAGGTTTAAATAACTTTCATCTTTGTCACCACTGTTTTTGTTTTTTTTTTATTTTTATTGATTATGTATAGATTTTTTATATGTATGTAAGCATGTGTGTGCATATACACAGATGGATGCTTGTACACATACAGATGTGTGTACATTTGCCATCTGCACATGTCTGAGGTAATAGGAATTATTAAAATAATCTTTACTCTTCATTGTTTTAGTCGGGGAAGACCACAGCTAAATCTGAAACACCTGCAGGTAAATTTTATTTTTTTTTTTAATTTTATTTTTGATTACTTTTTTTTTCTAATTCCAGGTAACTCTTTTTTCATTTGGTAGAAAAATTGTATAGGAAGTGTGTGTGTGAGAGAGAGGGACCAAAACAATTGAAGGAAACATTTTCTATTTTTGGTTTAGAGCGATCATTAAGATAATGATTGGAGAGTATCTTCAAGAGCCACAGCCCTGCCTTTCAATGATATTGCATTCATATTTAAATGCATGTATATTTAAAATCATTTGTCAGCCTGCCATTGCCTTGAGCCCCAGAGTTGGACAAGTATTGATGTAACGATAGTTGCTTTGTAAGGGGATATTGTTCTGTTAGCCCTTCAATAAACCCAGCTCATTATTAACAGTATTGTTGTTGGTAAGTGCATTGGAGCAGGATAGTTTGTCATGTTGAAAGGATGAATTTCTGTTATATAGTGAAGCAATTGTTTGTATGGAGAGAGATTTTTTAGACAGAGTAAGCTTAACCACAAAGCTTGCCTTAGTCATCCTCTTGATCGAGCATAAAAAATTATGTTAAATCTTTTTGTTTCCGTTATGAAAATGAGAATAAATTACAGAACTTCTCAAGCACCTAAAGATAAAAATAAAAACTGAATACTGATGATGCTCATAAAGATTTTTTTTAAGTTGGCTGCAGAAAAGATTTTGTGTACTTTTACACATTGCACATAAAAGTTTGGCCCTCTTTCCCCAGTGATCATGTCTCTGACAGAAATGTCATGTAAAATAATGCACACATGCAAGCTAGGAGAACAAAAAACTGATTAAACGATGACTACGTCAGATTGGAGGGTGTATGTAAGTGTCAGGCTGCATATTGATTGCTCTCTCTTAGGTGCGTGCGTGCGCACATGCAAACACACATTGATAAAAGGGCTTAAGACCAGCATGAAATATACAGGCAAGGCACAAAAAGCATGAGAAGTTGCTGCCTCAGGCTGGATGTATTTGTGTGTCTCATGGTGTGTCTGCTTTACAATGCAGCTGGAGATGATGGAGGTATGCATAGAAACCATCTTACCTGCCATCTTCTTCCTGCCATATTCTTTTTACTGGCTTGTCTTTCTGATTTTGTTGAATCTTATCCTTTCTTCTTTATATTTCTTCTCCCTCGCTCTCATTTATTCTCTTTTCCTCTGTGTGTGAGGCGGTCCGGTGGCGCAACGGTTAGCGCCTGTCACCAATACAGTGAAGGTTGGCTGTCCCGGGCTCAACTTTTGTCTTGGGCATGCTGTTCTTTCTCTGCGCATGTCATCTGTTTACATGGCTGGCTGCCTTGCCGTGATATAGCCATAGTTGCTGGCACGGTGTAAAACACCAATCCCCCCCTCCTCTGTGTGTGTGTGCTTGAATTCTCATACATGCACACATTTGTATATAGGCACATATGGTATGCATATATGCATGTTCATCATGGATATCTTACTTTACTTTTTTCCCTTTATTTTTCATGTTTCTTTGGGTTTTTTTACCCCCATCCCTCTCCTTCTGGCCAAAATTGTATAAAAAATACTGTTATCATCTGTTTAATATTCTGTGTACACAGACCTTTTCTGATTAAATTTCTGTAACAAGACCAAGGATTTGTATCTGTATTCATGATTACTTTTGTACCTTTCATCCTCACTGGGATTCTTACTCATTTGTGTGTGTGTACGTATGCACAAGTATATGGATGCATGTTTAGTGTTTGTGCATGATGCATATTTCCAGAATGTTGCAATCCTGACACTGCATAGTTGATAGGAAAAAATCCCCAGTAAATATCAGTTATGCATTCAATCATTCAGCATAACATGGTTACAAGAAATTAGGCATCATTTATTTACAACACATTTAGCTGAAAAATTTCCTTAACTAATTTTCCAACGAGGTTAACACCAAATAAATGTCTTGCAAATGCATGTCATTGGTGAAGGGGGTTAAAACGGAAATAGATTTTTGTCTTTATGACCTAATTAGTAAGCTATTGATGTTACAATCAATGAAATCTAGACTGAAATGAAAATATTTAATTTTTTTCAGTGACAAAATTAACAGTGTCCGCAGGTGAAAACAAGGTGTTGCAGCTCCCAGAAAACTCTCTCACTCTCTCAGCTTTTGTCTTGCCTAAAGCACAAACAGGTAAGCAGCTTTTCCTGGATCAACCCAAAACTTACAAATCTTTGGCCTGCTCCTTCAAAATATAGAAATTCTTTTAATGTAAAGATGCAAATAGCAGTTTTATGAATACCCAAAAGGTCAAGAAATGGACCTTATTCTTCACAAAATGGTTTTGTTGGTTTCCCCCCCTATTGTCTGATGTGCAATTGTTCCCTGATATGTTAATAGAGAATTTTGCATTAACATTTTTTTGTTCCTGATTCAGTCATGTGACCACTTATTTTTGTAGATTATTGCATTTATTCACTTTCGACGCACATTATTTACTTTAGTGGTTGTCTGCTACTTTTGTGCATCATGCTTTCTCTTCAGTCACTTACTCATCCAGTCTGGTGCCGCAAGAGTTTAGCGCATGTCCCCATTACAATAAAGCTTGACTGTTCTGGGTTTAGAACTTGCTGTGACATAGGCTAAATTGCTGGCTTGGTGTAAATTACCAATTTCTTCCTCAATACTCTCTCTCTCTTTCCTTTCTTACTCTTGTTCTCTCTGTGACATGAGAGAATTGCAGCCATAAACTGTGAATAGGAAACAGATGACTTTATTGCAGTCATAACATTCGTGTTGTTATCTAGATTGTTTAGGCAAAGCTAGAGTGTATGCTTGGAGACTGGGATGAATGGCATTGAATGCTGCACTGGTTTCTTTTGCAAATAGGTTGACACTGAATAAAAATATTGCAGCCCATGGATAGATTTACATGAGGAAGAATATTGGAGTGTGGATAGGAAATGTGGCTTACAGTATTGCATTCGGAAAAGAGATTAAACGTTTACAGTCACCTTCAGATGACTTCTTGTGAGAAGCTGGTTTGTTAATAGTAAAATATTTGGGAAAGAACAATGAGTCATGATTTACATTTCATTCTAGTCCATAAAATATCATGCTAATTCTGAAAGCAGAAGCTGGATCTTACATGCCAATCAATATGGCAGAGTGAAGTGAAGGCAAAGGTGTTTACACACATAAAATATGACAGGTAATTTGCAGCAGCTGGCCTGAAAATCTTTCATCTAGAGTACTAGATAGGGAGATGTATGTTTTGTCAATTAATCTGTCACTTACATTGATCTTTTACCAACTTTGTTTATGATTAATGATACTGATTTATGGTCTTCAATAGTCCTTGGTTTTTATTTTGATGCTATGGGAAAACCAGAAGAAGGTAGCTTGAGAACAGGGGATATGATACTGGTCTGGGCTGTGAAATTATTGGTTGTGTTGTAGACTGCTTGAACTCTTGATTTCTTTTTGGCCTATTTTACCTTTATTCCTGCTTTGTTATCATGTCTGTAACAAAACTCCATATTCTGCAAGTCTGAAGCAGACAACCTGAAGTGTGTATGTAACCTAAAGTAATGTCAGGTTATCCATTATGTTGTGAAATTTCTGTTGACCAGGAGAGGAGTATCATTATGAGTGGTCACCCTTGTCAATGCCAGAAGGTGCTGAAGAAGCCACTATTCAGGAGGGAAAGAATACAGACACACTCAAGCTGTCAAAGGTTTGATCTTGTAATTAGTTGAAAAAAAATACTCTTTACTTTTCCCTCCTTTTACTCCTTCTCTTCTTCATTATCATTGTGCCTGTTGGGTCTGGCTTTGCATTTAGAAGAAATTAATCAACAAAATACCATTGGAGTCTAAAACGGTAAAGTGGACTGATGAAAACAGTGGCAGGCAAGTTTCAGATTTTCTCTAGAGACTTATGTAGGATTTAGTCTTGAAGACATGTTGACAAGTGATGGAAATTTAATAAAGAGACTTAATTCTACACTATTCCACTAGCGCAGATGCTTTATACAACTTCCTGTCCTGCAGGTGTTGCCAACCACGATAACATATTTCTCTGCTTTCCAGTGGGACTTTTTTTTAAGCAAATATTGTTATCCCACATTGTTTGAACATTTTTTTAAACTTTTAGATAAGTGATGGTTTTCATGCTCTGAATGTTGTGCCATTGATCTGTTATTGTTCTTGTCACCAACGTCCATATGTTCCTTTTGTAGCTTATTGCAGGGCTTTATCGTCTTAAAGTCACCGTTACAGGCGAGAACAAGTTTGGTGATGCATATGTCAATGTGACTGTGTTGGCACGTACGTACAGTTATTACTTGAGTTGTTTCCTTTAATGATTTTTATGGCATGAATGTCACATTAAATGTGATGAGCTGTATGATGTGTGTTCTTTCTCAGTAGAGTGCTTTACTTAGATTGATCAGTGAACTCAGTGCTCATACACATGGGATGATATATCATAAGGGATGAGAGAAAATGAAGAGTTCATTGCTGTTGCTATAGAGGAGGATAGTGAATGCCTTCCAAACTGTTTACTTATCGTCAGTTTTTTTTTCAGAGCTTTAAAGGGTATTTTTTTTTATACCCATTTATCATTTACTTGTGTTTAGCACTGCGAGCATGCTTTTTCATGAGCATGGTTATGTGCGATATAAATCACAAGATTTTATTATTATTAAACATTTGTCTTGGAAATTTACAGCCAAGAGAACAAACTCTCCACCAGTGGCCATTATCAAGCCTTCCTCACAGGTGGTCAAAACAGAAAATTCATTTGTTCTGGATGGCTCAGGTAGGTTGTGAAAATCTCCTTTATCCTTTCTCAGCCCTCACCTGTCCTTCTTGCCTTTTCTTTATTTGCTTAGGTTGTTTTGAAGTGCTAATTAATCACACCACCAAAACTTTCTCCATATCTGGTGTATTTCAATGAGAATCTTGGCGACTTAATACAAGCCAATCTGATGGAAATGGATGGGTGGATATTTTGACTTCCAGACAGCCAGGATGATGATAAAGTTGTCAGCTACCACTGGGAGGAGGTGAGTGGGCCGCTGCAGGAACACAACATCAACTCTGACTCCTCCATGCTGCGACTGCAAAACTTGGCCCCAGGTTTCTATGTCTTCAGGTACAGTGCTAGCAGTATGTGAGCTTTGGCCTGACCAGATAAATGATATTCTTTGTCCTTTCTTTGTCTCTTTTTGCTGTTAGATGGTGGTTGGTAATTTGATGTTTTTGATTAACGTTAAACCATATTTTCTTATTTATCCTACCTACCTTCCTCTTTCTGTCGCTCTTATTCCCTTCTTTAAGTTATTACACTAATTCCTCACTTTATCCCTTTCTTCCTTTTCATTCTCCACTCTTTCCATTCTTACCTCTCTCCATCCGTCTATTGTTTTATTGCTGTTTTAGCCTCTCCATATTCATGTGCTGAATACAATTTGTTTCAGGCTAACAGTAACAGATACTGATGGAGCCACTAATTCAACATCAGCCAATGTAACTGTTATTAAAGGTTTGTGTTTTATTTAAGGAAGCCTGTACCATTAGATCAGTTAATTCATTTGTATCTGTTTCTATTTGTTTTGACTGTGTGGTGTAGCCACACTTTCCAGACCTTTCCAACTTCCAGGTGTAGCATTTATGGCTGATTTCTAAAGGATAAATCTTGGATGCAGAGGGAGGTGGTGAGGATAAGCATTAATAATTCTGCTCACTCTTCATTGTTGTCTGTGAACATTTGTCATGTTTGCCATAGTGTTATCCATTTGCTGATGTGTACTTCTTTGTTTTAGGTTGGTTCATTTGTAGTCTTTTATGCAGAGCACAAGAAAATGCACTTGACTTTAGCAGTACTAGTATTAATGTGGGCAGGCTTGACAAGATGGGAGATGAAAGGAAAGGGCTGGACATGGGGTCACCTAGAGCGGGTTTGATCTGATCGACATCGGTGGCAGACTCTGGTTGAGGCCTTATGTGTAACCTAATGCACGAAGAGGAATAGATAGATAGATGGATCCTCTTTTATGTCCTCATGTGATCACCGTTGTCTTTATTGCGTGGTCTTTAACCAAAGTATGTCAACTTTCCAGAATACTTTGTTACTGCCTGTGCTCAGCATTTGTTAATCAGGCATATATTGGTCTTCTCTACTGATGGTTTGCATTCCCTGTAGAAACGGACTACCCTCCAAAGGCCGATGCTGGATCAGACGTGGTCATTAACCTTCCTCAAAATTCCGTAGTGTTGTGTGGCAATGCCAGCACTGATGACAAAGGCATTGCCGCATACGAGTGGTTCAAATCTACTGATTCCCTCACAGGAGACATGACGGTAAGTTATCTTTTGCAAGTAAAAATAACAGTCTGTCAAAGAGAATGCATTCATACTTTTGTGGAAGTAGAAGCAACTGCAACAGTTACAATAGCAGTAGTTAAGGTCTGTTTCTGAGTTCAGTTTGTCACCTTAAAAAGCTGACATTATGGGCCAGAAGTGTCACATTATATGGTTTGTATAATTTGGTGGGTCTCAGATTATGTAATTTTTGTAACCAGATTATTATAGCAGTAGTAAATCAACGTTAGTAGATGTACTTTTTGGTCTTTTTAAAAATATTTATTTGCTTAATAAAAAGACAGATATCCCTCAATGAAATGGTACATATTTATTTTACATTCTTGTGTATATTAGTGTCTGTATGTCTTGTTTAAAAAAAATAACTCAAGCATCACACAACTAAAATTGACAGGGGGTACGAACACCATGCCTGCAGTTGAATAACTTAGAACGTGGAGACTACGCCTTCACCCTGAAAGTTACAGACACAGGAGGCAACACCAACACTGCTACTGTCCATGTCTTTGTCAAGCAAGGTTAGTGCCACAAAAGACCATTGTGTAGGTATCCAAGTGACCTATTGACTTTTTTAACTCCTATATCATTATCTAAATTCTGTTCCTCAGCATATCTTTTTGTGTTATTCTATCTAAAAGTTTACTGAATGAGAGATTTTAAAGGATAATAATAATAATGGTGTAAACTTTTATAGCACGGTATCCCAGCCAAAGCCAGGTTCTCCACACATTACAAACTCAAAAACACAAGACAGACAGCATTCCTGTGGCTCTATAAAGTTAATGGGAACGCCAGATTGTTCTTCTGCCGGATGACATTCATAAACCAAGATGTCAATGAGACGATCTACAGTCACTGGACTTGAGTAGAATAGATCAGTAATCAAACATGCAGATCAAAAGCATCATGAGGATATCCAGATGATCTCAAAGCAAAAAGTACAGTACAATGTTGAAATGCATGACTGTTGTGCACTTTAAAAAGCTGACATCATGGGCCAGAAGTGTCACAGAATATGGTTTGTACAATTTGGTGGGTCTCAGATTATGTAATTTTTGTAATCAGATTGTTATAGCAGTAATAAATCAACGTTAGTAAATGTACTTTTTGGTCTTTTTAAAAAGATTTACATGTATTTGCTTAATCAGAAGACAGTAATTTGGTAACCCTAACCCAACAATAATTAAGTCTATCCCAAGGACTTGTAAAACTGTGATGGTATTTGTCAGAGAGGATTAACGGTGATGAGAAAGTTGATTTTAGCAGAGGAATAAATAAAAGGCCACAGGCAAGTAAACAGTCACACACAACGCTGATGACATCAGAAAAAAATGCAGATTGGTACAATAGGCACCTACAACCACAGCAAATTCAAGAATACAAGAGCTGGCCCCCTCAACCATGTTAGGCAAAGGGACACCATGTACTCTCTTACAATAAATGATGAATTGTTCTTAGAGTTCTGCTATTTTTGATTGGATAAAAAGTTGGCTATAGAGGAAAGAAGCTAATTGTGACTTTTAATAGATATGAAAATTGCTTCTTTTTACAGGATGATCTTTGCGTAAAAGAGAAAAGACACATCATGCTATTAAGGGACGAATGATGTTACTGCTTTGTATTGCTAAAACATGCTATATAAACTGTTGTGACATGTTCCACAAACAACATCCATTCTGTTGTGAATTCACATAGACTAATGAAGCCAAGATTGTTACATTACAATATCTTTGTATTTACAGAGACAAACAGACCCCCAGAGGCACGGACTGCAGGGGAGATAACTGTACTGTTACCGACAGAAAGTTTTGTGCTTGATGGACGCAACAGCACTGATGACAAGGGAACACTGACATATAAATGGACACAGGAAGGGTAGGCGTTGATTTTTACTTTTCTAAAACATTCCTTTCAACGAGAAGCAAATGACTTGGCCTAGTTCCTGCTACCCAGTGTTAGAATTGTTTTCACATGGCGATGAAAAATATTACATATTTTGCATTTTTTAAAAGTCAAAATAAAATTGAACAACAATATGCTTCAAGTATTTCTATTTTCATTCACAGAGGTGCTACCCCTCTCACCTTATCAAGTAGTGACCAAGCTGTTGCCATTGTAACAGGAGATATAAAAGTCGGCGAGTACCAGTTCCTCTTGACTGTGACAGATAGAGAAGGACAATCATCATCACAGAAATTAAAAGTCACTGTTAAAATGAGTGAGTTCTGAAGAAGTTGTAGTAGTTATATCTTTACGAGATTAGTTGTCTTAGGAAGTCTATTTCTGTGCTTCTTCATACTCACCTCATTGCAGCTGCACCCTTTGATAGCTTTTTTTTTTTTT
>SRHC01003447.1:113505-144804 GCA_004794325.1 Pomacea maculata | reverse complement strand
TTTTTTTTTAAATGCTAGCATCATTCATGTGCAGGTTTTTTGGTCTTGTGTTCACTTCTGTGATATGTCTTTGTCCATGTGTGTGCTGACATGTTTTGGTCTGTGTGTCTATGTGTGTGAAGTGAATTTTGTGTCTGTCTTTGTGTCTTTGCATTTCTCTTGTAAAGTGCATTGAGTCTTCTGTTAAGTAGAGGAATGTACCATATAAAATGCCTTTATCATTATTATCAATAATAATAACATCTAAGTTTTGAATTAGACATATCATACAGATTTCGCTTCTGTCTTTTTCCCCTTTAGGCTCCTTATATTATCCCAAATTAAGGAGGGCAGTTTGGTGTTGCAATGCTTAGCGCCTGTCACCAATACATTGAAGATTGGCTGTCCTGGGTTCAACTCTTGTCTCAGGCGTGCTCTTTTTTCTCTGCATGTGGCATCTGTTTACAGGGCTGACTGCCTTGCTGTGCTATATCTGCTGGCTTGGCATAAATTACCAATTCCCTCCAAATTAAGGAAATATATTTTCTTCAGGAAACCTACTAAACCTGCTGTAATATTTCAACCCACCTTAACTTCTTTTTGCAGATGAGAACCACCCACCTGTGGCCAGGGCAGGAGGTGATCGAGAGGTGATGCTGCCAGTATCCTTGGTTACATTGGATGGTAGTGCCTCATCTGATGATCATGGAATTGCTTCTTATGCATGGCAGAGAGATGTGCACAGCCTGGGTGCTGGGGTCAGTGAAGGTTATTTAAAGTAATATTTAGTGTTTGGTACATGTACTTCTCATTGTTGCAAACTGGCTTTCAAATTGGTTTAATGTAAGCCATTGAAACATTGAATAGATGAATGTACAGGAATATCACTGATGCTCTGATGATAGGCTACCTTCTTGTTGACTGTATATCATTGCCCACAAATACACATCGATACATTTACATAAGCTTTTGTTTGCTCAGTAACAGTAAGTAATGATGGTGTGAGTATATTAATGTTTGCATGTATTCTCAAGAAACCAGCATTTTATTGCATGTAAGTATTGCATCAACAATAAAACAAAAGCCATAGTGGGCAAGGAGTGAACATCGTGTCAGTTTTAGAAACCCTTACAGTCCTTGTGGTATTTATAACAGATGGATGGGTGTGCTATGCATTTATAACATTAACAACTTCTCTTTCTGATATATACCTGCCAAATTGTTGAGTTGTAAGTGAAGCTAAGTAAAATAGCACTCATAAAACTACATTACCGTCTTATGGGCGGACCTAAGTAAATGACATCATGCACTGACAAGAGGACTGGGCGTCATTGTGTTCTGCAGGATGTGATCAACGGCAGTGACCATCAGGCAGTGCTACAGCTGATGAATCTGGTTGCAGGGAGCTACATTTTCACGCTGACCATCACTGATACACAAGGTCTTACCAGTTCTGACATGGTCCATCTGTTGGTTAAAAACGGTTAGTTTGTGTCCTCTGTGTTTTGTCCAGTGATTGCAGATTTGTGTATGATGGTCATGAATCTCTCTTAAATATCCAGCTATGCACACAAAGTGCACGTTTTCATTTATTTACATATTCATCAAGTGCCATTACTTGTTCACAGGAGAAGAGTACAAGGACTTAGTGGAAATGGTGCTTGATACAGACATCCATCATTTCTCACAGGACAACAAGGTAAGATCATTTTAGATCTTTTCTATTGCCCATATCTCCTAAATGTTCAAACCTAAAGTATGATTACTATTATGGTCTGTTGGAGCAAGTTACAGGGATGGAACCATAAGTGTGATACAAAACATGTTCCCTCCAATATATTGCTTGGCCAGATTCATTCAGAGAACTGAGAAATTCAGAGAAATGAGTTTTTAGTAACACTTTGTGTGTGTGGTGATATATATGTGTTTATATGCCTCTTCTTAAAGGCAAACTTTCCCCTGTCCAGCATTAAAGATTTGATCTGGTGGAGGGAGGTGAGGTACTTGTTAGGTCAGATGGAAGCAGCTAGCAAAGAATGAGCACTGGGGTCGCCAGCACTACAGGTGCTCCTTACTGCCCTCATTGAAGTCACACCATTTTTTCCTGTCATTAGCTAAAAGTTTGGTCTTTAACATGTGAAGATAAAGCATATTGACTTGTACTTGACAGCTAAATATGGTGAACCAACTGGAGTTGCTGTTGCACCAGTCATCGGCTCGCACAGACACCAGTGTCCACATCCACAGCCTGCAGGGCGACTTCACCACTGGCAAGTCAGTGCCAAGCCTCTCACTGTTCATTTTGTCCTTTTCTACTTTATTTTTTTCAAATTTTTTCACAAACTGCAGCGTCTTCTGTACATTCTGCATTCTGTTTCAAACAGACGGTAGTGTAGGTTGAATAGCTATGTGGATATGGGGTGTTGTCAGATTGGCATCATTTGTCACTTGGGAGGAAGAGAAAGCTTTTCCAGAGTTAGCTGGGCTGCAGCAGCAGTTATGTTGTCTTTTCTTACATAAAAGGGAAGATAGAGCTATTCACTTCTGAAAATATATGGAAATATTTTTTTTCTTGGTATGTAAAGGTATTATGAACACACAAAACAAAGGCTAAAAGTTGTTAGGCGAAGGGCTGTCATTGATACTGTCACACACAAAGGAGAAGTGATGACAACACCTAGATAACCCCTATTTTATCCCCCATTGAGATTGAATACTGCTTACGCTTATCCATGTGTTGGGTTCGATGCTTGTGCAGCCTGCGTCTGACCTTCTTCGTGCGACAGAAGGATGGACACACGGTGAGTGGACTGAACACAGTACAACTGCTTAAAAGTAAGCTGAACTCCCGTACCATCCTCAGCTACGATATCATTCTTCTGGACACTTTATGTGAGTAATCTCTCTTCTCCTCTGACAACAGCATGTAGGCTCAAATAGTTTTAATGGTCTGTAGGATAGCTAATATTCACTGCTCTACACTAAGCTTATTTTGTATATTGTGTTATCAATATTAGGGTAGTTAGTAGTTTTCTAGTTCAGTATATATCTGAACAAATAGTGACTGAATATTTTTTGAACAAGTAGGTGTTTAGGTTCCGAATGATGTTCTGTTAGAACAACTGTTGTGTCATGTCCAAGGGGCTACTGCAATATCTGAATTTAATGCTCTGTAGTGTGCCAGAACAACTGCTCAGGACATGGTCACTGTGATCAGAGGACTAAGCTGTGCCTGTGTGAAGCCTTCTGGATGTCCAATTTCATCAAAGCATCAATGTGGCAGCATGGAAGTAACTGTGGTGAGTGTAAATGCCTGTCAGCCTTCACCTTGGTGCCTTTTCCTGCATGGTAGCCATGATCGATTTCTTAGCAGCTGGAACAGTAAAATGTGTGGCATGTGCTGGACTCAAAATGTAGAGAATATGTGTGCAGGTTTGCACATCCCCCTCCTCCCTACACACATAAGCATGCATCCACACATATGCACACTTACACATTTGCACGCTTTTCTTACACAGACACAAAACTAATATTGAATAATTTCAGGGATTACCTAGTGAACGACGCCAGTTAATCACAGAATTTATAATTATAATTAAATTACGATTCATATTGTATGATTTCCTGCTGTGCTTATTATTAAAGCACAACCAAACAGATAGCTCAACACAAAACAAAGCACACATTCAAACACCAAAGAACAGCTACACAGGGGAGACCACACAGGGGCAAATGTTTTCAAAACTGTATGACTGGTTTTCTTGTTTTTGGTTCCAGAGTGGAGCATCCTGTATGTGGTGATTGTCAGCTTTGTCATCATTGTGGCCATCATCACAGGGGTGTGGGGAGTTATCTGTTGTTGTCTTTCTAAGAGGTATGTTGCTACTGTGTTCATGGTGGCTTGTGTATTTGGGTATTCAATATGCATGTCTGAGCAGACTCACATCCTTGTATTTGTAAACACACATTTGTGCTTTCTTGCACATGCACACTTGCACATCCATACATGCATGGCAAGGGCAAGTGAGGGTTGTATTCATGCATTATTGTATGTTCAGATGTACACCTACTCTAGTAAACTACCTTGAAGAGAGTGCAGATATACATGCATATCAGTGTCACGCCTTTAGAATAGCCTTGTTTGCCAAACTTGAGTCTTGAAGTGAGTGAAAAGAAGAGTTACTGATGAGATTAATGAGCAGGTGCCGAATCAAGACTAAAAAACGGCATCGCTACTCTCTGCTTCGGGATGAAGATCAAGAAGAAAGAGATGATCTGGAACTCATGCAGAAAGGTAAAGTAATGAAAAACAGAAAACAGAGAGTAAGAAAGCATGCCTGCATAAACAGTATGCATGAGATTGTATAAATGTAGATCTACCTGCATGCATTGGTTCATATTCGAACACTCATGCTGTCATAAAGAAGGCTTGACAGTGCCTCCAGTGATTTCTTCAGCTCTTTTGTAGATTGCACATAGAGAGTTTGTTATCATCATTTATCTGTTTTTTTACAACAGTTTTTTTATGAAGGACAGGTTTTTCCAATCCATGACTTTCTTAAGGAAAATTCAGCAGTGTTTCTCATTTACATCACCTCTAATTTATCAGCATAATATTACACTTTTACTTTTTTTGTAACTTTTTAATGTTTTGTCACCTGCTTGTGGATTTTATCTCTGAGTTTTCGGTATTAGCAATATTCTTTTTAAGATAAATTGAAGCACACAAACATTTAAACAACCATAAACAAGCTACATGTTGGTGATCATGGCCAGAATTGCATCATGTAGCTAGTTTTTATCATCTTTATCACTGTATATCATTACCTTTTCATTCTTCCATTTTTAACTTTTCCTCTTCAGTTTTGTCAATTTCATCTGTTTACTGACAGGAAAAATCCAGAACAGCAGTGTCATGGTCTCGGAATCTGATTTCTCCAGTGAGGAAGAAACACTCTTTGTCAGCGGCAAACCCCAGAACGGTCATCTAAAGCCATTAAATGGCATGTCCAAACACCTGCGACCCAAACCAAAGGCATAGCAGCACACCTTGTGTGCACCAGCCAGTGGACTTTGCTTACTATTGTTGTGCTCCTTTCAGCTGCTTGACAGTACATCAAAGATTTTATTACTGTTTCACTGTGGCTGCTTGATGCTGCACATCATTGTAAAGAGAGTAAAACACAAAGACAGTCTCCTGCACAGTCTTGTCTTTGTGCAGGACCATGTGGGAGCGATTTCAAGGCTGTCACTGCTGGTGGTCTTCCTGTCATCTGTTTTCTGGCAGCTGATGGTGAAAATCGGCATTTTATCTGAGTGATTGAAAGAAAATCAAAAACTGTTAGTGGCATGTCATGAGAGTTGTTATATTTAAGCAGAAGGCACAGAAAGAAAATGACCAGCTTTGTCATTGTTGAGCACCTGCTGTGTGCAGACAACCGACCAGTTTATGGGATGAGATGTTCAGAAAATATCTTTGGTATTGAAGAGTTAGAGAGGAAGTGTCTGTGTGTGCTTAACGATCAAAAGATGATCAGTGACATGACGGCTCATAGGAACCAAAAGACAGAAAAAAAACAAAAAAAAGGGAAAATGCCTAACAAGCAGAATATTTCTTCTCTATGAAGACATTCATATTGCCTCTTCTTGAAATTCACCATAGCAGTACAAATGTGCTGTGTGTGAGTGTGCATTAGGGAGAATTTTGTATGAACCTGTTAATAATGTTAATAATGAAATATTTAGATTATGGACCATTGTGACTTTCACCCACCCCTACCCTCCATGTGGCGATGAAGACTCACTGAGGCAACAATGATGTTGGAATATCACCAGAGCAAGTGACAGAGCCAATGCATACATGATGGTAGATTTTGACATAAGTTTGGGGTTTTTTTGGGGTGCGGGGGAGGGAGTGATGGGGGCAGGAGTTAAAAAAAGAAAGGTTATGATGGTTAATCAGCAAAAGCTGAGTCCAGACCATCCATTATAGTAAGCTTTTTGGGGAAGCACAGACTTTTGAAGATGCCCTTCACTGTTGGTGTGAAGGAGATATAAGTGTGATATTTGTAGCAACATACTAGGGTGTTACAGGTTTGGTGGTGTCGTGTTATTCTTGGTAACCCCTAATCTTTGTGGTTGTGGGATGAACTGCACACCCCCGCGTGTTGTGCCACCTTATGAAGATAGCTGCAAACAGTTCATGAACATGTGAAAGACTCAGCCTCTGACCATAAAAGGTCTTGTACATAATGTTTTGTATTTCTGTACCTGTTAAAAAATGTTGAGGACATTTTCTTTGCATTTATTCTGATGCAAATGCCTCTTGCATCATGTGGAGATCTCTCAGGTGTGTTACACAAATTCTGAATAATGGTGTTTGGCACAAATTGGGTAAGGAATTCCATGACTTGCAATAATATGTTTAATTCCAATATGCTAGTGAAATTTATTTTTAAAAGCGAAACTACACACACACAGCAAGTGCTTTTGAGTGGATTTTTGCATGTGTCCTTGTGTAGATGGGTGCATGCAGAGTTCGTGGTCAAGTCATATGCTTTCAGTTTTGTGATCATTAGGATTTTATTTAATCGTTATTAAAGATTTTTTCTTTCAAATTTTAATTGATTTCTATCATTAATGACTGTATTTTTTGTCAAGTTTTAATTGTTTGATTCTGTCAGATGAAGTGCAAATTGTGGAGGGGATGGTTAGCTGGACGAGATGCTATATAACATGGAATAACTTGTTAAGTGCAATTTGCTTGTGCAAGATGCTAGTGTTGGATAGAACTTGAAGCACATGGAAAATGTTTTCAGATTCTAGGTGGTGCTAAGATTTAGAGATATTTTAATGTTTTATTATTTATAACATTATCACTTTAACAATGAATATGGTAGTGTATTTTGACAAAAAACACAATTTAGAGGTATCACTATTTACTGATTCTGAAATACCACTTTTTTGCTGTACTTAACTTTGCTTTAGCTCAGAACATCCTGAAAAGTACTTTATTTCATCAATACAAACTTGTGAGCTTATTCTGTATATGATCTTTTTAAAATTTTATTGAGACTTGGGCTTTGCTCATCAGTAAATCTGAATAATAATGCATTCATCTCAACATTAGAAAATGCTAAATTATAATTAATGCAAATTTGACTAATAGGCAGTTACATTTTTAGTTCTCCAGCTTTTTCTTACACTATTCATGTTTCTGAAAGGGGAAGTGAGTATATGAAACCATCTTCAATTTATTACTATTTTTGTATTGCTCAGTCTGTTTGCATTTGTGTGTGTGTGTGTGTGTTTTGTCATGGCGATCAGAAAAGGAAATAGATGCTTCAGTTCTTCTATTACACAAGGTGCATCCTGTGGAGGAACTTCCTAACAAGCTTAGTAGCAGGACAAAATGTCAAATATTTTAACTAACGTTTATGAAGATCCCTTGGCATCTTTCTAATTTTCAGTTTGTATGAAATCCATGACTCTTACCCTTACGTTCAGTACTTTGATTTTGCTTACACGTTCCCATTTTGTCATTTTATTCATTTTTGCCATTGAGGTCAGTATTTTGCTAGCTTGTTAAATAATATTCACTGACTTGTATCTTTAATTGCTGTGTTTTGAAAGAATGTTATATGATTGACAAAGTATAAAGTCTATTTTTTCACATTGCTACAAAACAAGTAATGTGTCTTTTGATGTGTACATTGGGGTAATTTAATGTGTACATTTTTGGTAATTTTTCTTTGATCAGAGTTACATGATTTTGCCAACCATTATCATTCTGTGCTAATTGAAATGTTCTTCGGCAATATGTACAGAAAACAATAGCCAAAAAGGGATCACTAGAGCATCTTTTTTACTACATTGTTTTTTTTTCTCCCTATTAATTATTTTCTCATTTATTCATTCATTCCTGTACATCACACATGTGTGCACACAGATTTGTAGTTGTTTGTGCCATATATCATATTTAAATCTATAAAATTTATCTGATGCCAAAAATTTACCCAACAGAAATTGTTCAATCATTTCAAGTTTTTTTTAACAAATTATATGATCCAAACCAATTGGTGGCATGATGCAAAACTCAACCAACCAATCAACCAATCCTATGATCCAGACCAATTATAAACATTTCATTCTTCTTTATTACTGAAAGGGTACACCTAACATTTATTTATTTCATGAGAACCTTTAAACTTGTTACAGCATTTATTAGCTAAACATTCCAGCTTGACATGTTTAAAGAAAAACCCTTATTGAACATCTGTGGTAGTTTATTGTAAAATAATGTTTTCTTCCCACTTGGCTAGTAGGTTGTCTTCATCTGACTTCCTCAAACTTTTCTGCCCTTCCTTCCCTTCCCCTCAGTATATTTTTTAAATTTATTTTTATCTTATCCTGTCCTACTAGGGAAGAGCTGTTTACAGAACAGATTGTTGAAGTGCATTTGCATGCTAGAAAGTATTGTTATTTTATCCAATTTTATTTAACATTTCTGCACTTCTGGTGACCTTTCTAGAATTATTTTCCTAGTAGGTAATTGAAATTTTTATTGCAATTTATGGCAGAAGGGAGTTACTTGTCTTGTCTGATACATCTGTAGCAGAGCAGTTCATCTGTCAGTTTACACACACAACCTTTATCTTAAATCAAGTTTCAACATAGCACTCAGATATTAGAAAGAAAAGTATTTTTAATTTTTGCTTAGCTTTCTAGGCTTTCACTTGTTAATCTCATTTAAATTTGTTTTTCTATTTTTAGTTTGTGGGAAAAGGATGAGAACTTGCTTTAAAATGTTTGACTTTAAATCCAGCATTGCTTTCTGCTTACTCTTTAGAAACAATATTTGTCATGCCTTCAGTATTCCAGTGAAGCTGTAGACATGAGTGCAAAATGATATTTTAATGTCTTCAGCATTCCAACATTATTCTAATGTTTTTTGTGTGTGCATGCAGTTACAGATCTGATTTAGCCTGAATGTAAAATCTTTCATGACCAGAAAGTGCAGGGTCAGGCAGTTTCATATGGCTTTGTTTTGTTGTTGTTATTTTATTTATTAATGTTTTACTCTGGGAATGGGAGACAAATTTGCTTGAAATCATCTTTTAAGGCTAAGTAATCTTCAGTCCTCTTTCCCTTTCTTATATTTTTCTGTCTTGTATTTTTTTTTCTCCTCATATTTTTCTCTCCATGCATACATATGCATATGCACACACTGTCCTCTCTTTTTTTTCTCACACTCACTCAGAAGATTAGCTATTGATGAGGGTAACATAAAAGTAGGAAAGGTTATGTCTTTCAGTGTGTGTGTGTGTTTAGAAGTGTGTACTTGAATGATGGAATGTTTTAGCTGGCCAAGTAGCTAATAACAGTTCTTTGTCCACCCCTGTTGCTTTTGTGTGTGCCAGAACTTGGGATCCACTTACTGGACTGCTTGATAGCGAAGTAGTCAGTGCAAGACATTTCCTGTCAACTGTTGCTGTTTACATATTTATACTGGTGACAAATACAGGTTCATTTGATTACAAAAACTATTTAATGTGTTTGTGTGTTCATGTGTTTGTGCCAACACAGTAGATTTCTGTACTTGCATATGTAAACAAATGATGTGTTAAAACACTAGCCATTCAGATGCAAGACAAAAGAAAAAAAGGTTTCAAGAGTTTTTAATTGTTATTCAGAGATTCTGCTTGCATTTTATTTTATCACAGCACAGGTGTACACATCAGTTTAGATGGGGTTTGTGTAATCAGACTCAGAGGAACAAAGAAAGACTATTTTTTCCACATCATTTCTGACTGGGGACTGAGATCCCTTCAGCTTATTACAACATGCTTTCACTTGTGTCACGGGAGTGTTGTTTTAGGAAAAATAATAGTTATCTTGATTATTTATTCTTTGCGGAAAAGCGGTAATAAGCAGCTTCCCGCACATGCATGATGGAATGCTAAAAATAAAAATATCTTTAATTGCTGACACTTGAATGAATGATAGGTCATTAATGTATGTACTTGACGGGGATCGGTGTAATTTAACCTTACAGTTCGATGTGACTGTCTTGCGAAATTTAAGGTTGAAAGTGTTAACAGGCAATTTTACAAATACAATAATCGGGTTTCTAATATCCTGTACCTACTCATTAAGTCCTTTGACCTTGTCTTCATTTTCTTAGCAGCACCGCCCCTGACGTCTCTCCCTGACTTCTATAGTCCCAATCACTTCTTTCAGAGGACAGCACTGACTGGAACTTAGCCTGAGCAACTATGATGGTAAAGAGTCCGTGCCCTACTTGTGACCACAACAATGACCTGCTCAGGATCAGTGCACAGGCGAAGACACCCGCAAAGGTGCACAAAAATCACCAAAGTCGCTCAAAGCTCAGATTTTAAATGATTTAGGAACACAGCAGACTTATTTACTTCAATTTAGTGAGGTGAAGAATCAGAATGAATACAGGACGTTATTAGGAAATGTTTATTAACATTAACAGTGGCGAGACTGACTGTCGATGTGTCTCACAAGCGCGTTTTACGGTGAATCTGGGACTTGATATATCTCGTCTTGGAAGGGATTTAATGTAGAAGTGTGCTGCATTCAATGTGGGCATGACATAGTTGATAGGAGAACGTGAATGTTAACCACGATTGATGGAATGTAAAAAGGAATTGTGGGTATATGGACAACGATATCTCTACTAGGACAAAATGCTACACGTACTGAAGAAACAAGCATTACATATACATCATTCAGACAGACACACGTAACCACAGTTGAAAAGAGCAGCTAACTGAAAAATCAACTGGATAGTCTCACTTACACAGATGGTTGTTATGGCGACCCTTGAAATGTGACGGCTGCATATTAAGGCAGGCCCCACACTTCTAAGTTCACGTGCTAAGAATGGGTCTTTCCGAAAGCATACTCATACCCGGCACCTCATTCCGTTCCACTCCAACCCTCAATCCCAACCCTGACTCCCGTCAGGTCACTGCCCCCTTTCTTAACCCGTAGACGGCCCTAAAACTAGTCCGTCAGTGGCCATGCTTTCTCCTTTTCCATGCGTTCTTCCAGATGTTGGACAGGCAGACGGTGGAGTGGAAGCGGTAATAGATGCCCAGCGGCACGGAGATGTGGCTGAAGATGGACCAGGCGCTTGACCCGTAAAAGAGCACCTGCAGGGGGTTGTGTTCAGGTTTCTGTGTCTCGAAGGTGTTGATGATCCACATGGCAAAGTTGCTCAGCAACAGGAAGGTGACATATTCCCTTCCGGGTTTCTTGCGCTCCTGACGGGAGTCTGCCGCTGACATGCGGTCACCGGCCAGCATGAAGATGGTCTGCAGAGTGGCCTGCAGGATCATGGTGAAGTTTGACACGATGGTCAGCGCTGCCTCCGGGCCTGGAACGTTCAGAAAGGCGGCGATTAAGCTAAAGATGTTGAAGGCCAAGAGGCCAGTGTAGCCGAGTAGGATGAGGATCTCCTCCATGTCGGACTCGTGGTTGCTGTGAAATTGCAGGTGTCGCATGCGCGCGCAGGCCAGCACGATAGCCACCGTTGTTAGGATGTAGATGATCGTCTCCGACAGATGCGTCAGAAGCAGCGCCGAGAACTTGAGGTCGGGCTGGCTGACCATGACGTAGAAGGCGATGATGGCGATGACGGCGGCAACGGTGAGGAGGATGCCCAGAAAGAGGCCGCGCGAGGAGCCCGAGCAGTCCACGCTCATCCTTTGGTGCCTAAGCTGTTCTTCCTCATCCATCTCCTCCGCTGCTGGGCGCTGTTTGATGCCGACGTTGTTCCACATGACGTAGAGAATGCCTGCAAAACGTAATCACACATACTTGAGCGGATTTTAACGTCTCTCTCTCTCTCACACACACACACACAGAGCCATAATCATGACCACAACAAAATTAATTTTTGTGATTTGTCCATCCGAACGAGACCTGCACTTGGTACCTCGTGCGAGTGTACTGTGCGAAGGGTGTGCGTGTACCTACCGGCGCACATGATGCTGTACTCGATAGTGCACGGATACAGGTAGGGTCCGGCGGCCTCCACAGCCTTGCCCATCATGTTGCTCCACTGACACTTAAATTCCGACATCAGCATCCCGTCCCCGCCAGCTTCCGCTCCGCCAGCTGTTAGGAAATGTAGCGTCGCCAAGTTACGAACTCTTTCTACATCATGTTCTCGATTTCACTTCTAGTCTTAGCGGTAGCATAAACTGTTTAGCAATGTTAAGCGATAGTAAATCGTTGCAAATCTATGCTTTTCAAACTACTCATATATGTTTTATGAACCCTCAATTACTTTTTAATTCTGAAAAGAATATGCACTAAAACTCTCCGACAAGAAAAAGAAACTCGCGAAGTCCATACACCCACAAGAATGAGCACCATTTCCACCTAAAACGATGGTGATATAAAGTAACGTGAAATGTATTGTAATATGAAGACCAGCATACCAACAATTTATAATTACAGAAACCTGCAACAATGCCAGTAACCTGAGATATGGCTATTCTCAGAGTCCCAATACTCTGGTCCTACCTGCATGCAGCTTCCTTCCCACTGCCATGATCTTATCGGGTATGGTGCTGGTGCTGAAGTTGGCGAGGGCCGAAGCCCCGTGGTCGCTATCATGGCTGGCGTGGTCGTCTTGACTACCGTGGCTGTCGTGGCTGTCGTGACTGTCGTGATCGCCGTGGTGACCGTGCGCATGGATCTCATGCAGCGTCTCGACGACGATGGAGCGGAACCAGACGCAGAGGTTTGTGCTGGCCATGTGCATCAAACCAAATCGGGCCACTTTCTTGTAGCGATGCACACACATCTTTGACAAAACCAAGGTCGTGGTGTCAGTGAACAAGATGACGATCATGAAAAAATATATAAATAACCATACAACTTTATTTGTCCTAGAGGGCGTTTATACAGCTCGTATGATTAATCAACGACACCCACAGGGCCTGCACAAATACCACCATCGCACCCTCACCTCTACCACATAAATCAGCGCCAACCAGACCAAAGAGCCTCATAATTCGTCGCACACGTCAGCATCAGCATTCGAAAGCCTTATGGCTAAAGCTACAAAGGATAGCTTCTTCCTGTTGGTCAAATAATACTGATAACATTAACAATACAATTGACAATTTGGTGTGTATATGAATAAGTTGTGGTCTTGTTGTTTTGTTGTTGTGCTTCCTTACAGAGCTGCCTCTAATTACCCTCTGGGATAAATAAAGTCTCATCTTCTGATTTCCAACCCTCACTTAATCGCGGAAGTGCAGGTGCTCAATCATGGGTTTGAAGTTAAGCTGCACGAATGCAACGGTGTTTGTGGGATTCATAATCCTGGGGGCAGATGTCTTGCATTTCAGCAAAACTCGTAGAGGATCGCATGATGCGCATCACCGAAAGGGGTTCGTGTTCGAGGTAACTGCAACTGTTTGTTCGCATATGGCAGCAAAAATTCTAGAGGTCCTTTGCATCCACGCCTAACAAAGCGTTTCCCTCACGTTTGTACTTCAAGGAGTAATAAGCTCTACCTTCGAGTTCATGAAGACGAAGTAGAGCTGCGAAAAGGTGAAAATGAGATGCAGCAAGGGCTTAACGGCCAGGATGGGGTCGCTGCATCCTTCCTTGCCGGACACTTCAAAGAACTTGCCGAATTCTAGGCCACTGTGGATCATTCCGCCGATGCCAAAGCCTGTTAAAGAAAATAGACTAACAAATTTCCAAACTGACATGATTCAAAACGTCTCACAATGGACCTGTTGGTTAGCTGTTGTTAAAGTCAGATCAGTAGCAAATGCCATATCATAGCGAGAAATTTGAGCAAGTCATACCAGTAAAATAAAAAAGAATATTTATCAAGCAAACAATACAACAAAAAGAAAAAGAACGAAGAAACAAAAGGTTTGAAACATTATATATATATCATAGGCAATCACCTTATAGTCATCTTAGTCATCTTAGTCTGCGTAAAGATCGTGAATAGGGCCGTTCTGATCAAGAACTGTTGTATACGTAAGAAAGATTAGAGACAAAAACAAATTGAAAGAAAAAAGACACGAAAACGTATTATCTGATATATATATATATGTTTGTGTACAGATAATATCATTGTCATAGACTGGGCCAACCATCAGCTATACCAGGGGTGGGCAACTTCTCCGGTCGGCGGGCCGGATATGGGGAAATGAAGTCCTTGGCGGGCCAGATTATTGGATCAATACCTTAATCCCGTATTTATCTACATATGCAAGGAATAAATCGTGTTTAATGTAAACTTGTAAACTTTTATTTTAAAGCATAGAGACCGAAAACAGTATTTAATGATGTTAAGGTAATGTACTTCAATAGTTGCTGAAGTCAATGAGACAGCTGCGGTCGATCACAGTTGTCAACAAGTTGCTTGAACTCAGGCTGCATGTCGGACATAGAAATCCTCAGTAACGACTGCACGTGAACATCAGTTACATTGGAACATAGATTTGTCTTGTTAATGTTCATGGTCGAAAATGTTTGCTCACAAGCGTATGTAGACCCAAACAGAACAAGTAGTTTCATGGCCATCTTTCTCAGGTTGGCAAACTTGGACTCATTCAGTGAAGCATACAATTTGTCAATGCTTTCAGATTGGAATTTCTCTTTCAGGGTAGAGTCACACTGCAGGTCAATCAATTCCAGCTGTAGAGCATCCGGCACCTTTTCAAAGTCAGTTGTAAACGGGGATGACAAGATATCAAACTCAGCAGCAAGTTTCTGGAAGTCCGCAAAGTCTAGTGTAGATATCATATTGGTGTATTTCTCAGTTGACATCATCTGGGGTGCCATAGTCTCCAGTGTTGGAAAGTGTGTTGTGATATTCTGACAAATTCACCATCACTGAACGATTTGCTGTGCTTAGCAATGTTGTATGAGACCACAAAGCTGGCATGAGTAGCAGCTTTCTAGGCTACTTTGGTTTTTACGAATACATTCTGCTGCTTTACAAGTTTTCTGTCCAGTTCTGTTGCTCTTGTTTGCCGTTCCGCTGCTGATAAAGTTCTGCCATAGCCTGCCTTAGCCTGCCATACAGTACTGCCATAGCCTGCCATAGTACTGCCATAGCCTGCATGGTTCGTCGCATCATGGCGGCTAACGTTGTACTCTCTCATCACGGCAACACTTTCACTGCACAACAAACATACTGCTTTCTTGCCGACTTCTAAATCTAATTCTAACTGAAAACAAAGAACCAAAAAACAAAGAAAACAAAGAACCAAAATAACTAACAGTCATTATTATTCGACGCAGTAAGCAAGTAATTAGTAGTGGGAGATTGCGCAAGAATGTGGCCGCGGGCCACATTATCAAGTACGACCAGAACCAGTCTGCGGGCCAGTCAAAATCCCCTCGCGGGCCGGATCCGGCCCGCGGGCCGTATGTTGCCCACCCCTGAGCTATACACATTACGGGGAGGGAAAATGAGACATCTAACGATATAATGTAGAAAATGATGTGTAAATAAAGCAGTCTTAGTTTTGCGAAAATTCGTGAAAGAAAATAAAAAAAGAAAACCTACCCAAAACGCCCAGTCTCAGGTAAAAAGTGCCAGTGTGGTGGTTTGTCTCGTCAAGGGACACCATCCTTTTTCGATACTTCGTGGCTCTCTCACTATCTCCCCTTGCCCACGAACGTGCCCAAGCTTTGGTGAAGGAAAGAGAACGAGAGAGCGTGCGGGTCAGAAACTCCGTCTTCAGGCGGTTCCGTCTCAGCAAGTAGATGTACACATAGACCAGAAAGATGACGCTGACGACGTACAGGTAGATGTAGAATGCCTGTCAAGTTGAACAATTTAGTTTGCAAAAATGGAGCAATGCAAGCTTGTAGAAAAATACTTTTTTTTAAGATCAGCAGACGATCAAGTCCTATCGATATAAGGCAAGATCTGATTGGTTACACCTTAAACTTTCGCACATGCGCCTCAGTCTTTACTTCCTCTGTTTTGATCGTCTGCGCCGATAGTCCTAAAACTGCTAAATGCAGCATTTAAGAAAGTAATAATTCGATATATATATATACTGTGTTCAAGAATCTGACACTGCAAGCGAATGTAAAGAATGTGCAGCTACTTTTCACTGCCAACAGATGAAACTATTGCTGGTAAGTACTATAGAGTCCGGCAGATCTGCAAAGGCCATTCTCTCTTTCACACACACTGCGAGAGAAAGAAAGCGATGGTGATAGTAAACGGTAATACCAGGATCTTAAAGGTAGAGATATAAAGATCTGCGATGTAATTTAAGGGAAGGTTTAAGCTGTTCTTACCCCTTAAGGGGCGAGGGCTAAATGGAAAAAAAGCATGTCTTGCTTGTCTCGTTAATAAAAAATTATTGTCATATTAATATATTATTAGTAAATTAATTAAACGGATAGATGCGAATTTTTGAAAAGAAATTGATGAACTTTTAATAGCTTAAAATGATAAATATCGTGTAAAATTTAAGCTTTGAGAGAGAGATATATATATACCTCAAATACCGAATTGTGATAGCTTTTCACGAATATTTCTGTGAGTGGAATGACTGCTCCGAGTACCACGATGAGAATTCCATACAGCCCGGACAGGATCAGAAAGAAGCTGTCCCTGTACAAGAAAAGCACTTAGTATTTCTTCAACCTAGTGTCACAACATGTGACAGATGTCTGTGATTTATTTCTCCCGCAAGATGCATTTGATTACAAAATATTTGTTATTGCAACGTGTTTTAAAATGATTGCGTACAAGTTGTTCAATCAGACAAGCGGTTGTTTGGAGGTGGGGGTGGGAAAGGACGATTTAGGAGAGGTCAAATGATTTTCTCTTTAACTGAGGAGCATCCTTGTATATATACATCTGAGGATTATTATATTTTGTTAAATTATATTTTGTTATGCATATGCGATGAGGTGATGTAGGTCAGGTCAGGTCAGGTCAGGTCAGTCCCATGCCCGGTCCGGGCGTAGGGGGGACCGTCCGGCAGCAGCAACAGACAGAATTTTCCACCCGGTCCTGTCGTGAGCAGATGAGAGCAGGTACGGCATCTCGCGTCCGGTCCATTCTTTGATGTTGGTGACCCAGCTTTTCCTCGGACGACCACGACGACGGCTCCCTTCGAGGGTTCCTTGTAGGATCGTCTTGGACAGGGTGTTGTGGCGGGTGACGTGACCGAACCAGGCGAGCTTGCGCCGCTTCACTGTGGCCAGAAGGGGTTCATGTGGGCCCACGAGGGAGGTTACGGTGTTCCGTACGTATTCGTTGGTCTTGTGTTCGCGGTACGAGATGCGGAGCAGCCTTCTCAAGCACTTGGTCTCAAAGGCCTGGAGTTTCTTTTCCGTTGCGGCAAGCAGCGTCCAAGTCTCGCAGCCGTAGAGAAGGATTGACACCACGAGGGACTTGTACAGCCTGTGCTTGGTACTGAAGCTGATTAAGTTGCTCCGCCAGATCCTGTCCAGCCTGGACATTGCGGATGTTGCCATACCAATCCTGATACGGATCTCTGCTGTACAGCAACCATCTTTAGTCAGGGTGGCACCCAAGTACTTGAAGCTGTTGACCTCCTCCAGTTTCTGGCCGTTCATGACGATGTTGCTCCTGCTGTCGTTGGTGGAAATAATCATCACTTTGTTTTTTTCTGAGCTTATTTCCATGCCATAGGCCCCCGCTCGCCTGGAGAGTCTGTCCGTCAAATCCTGAAGTTCGTTGTTGCTGCCTGCCATGAGGTCAATGTCATCTGCAAAGCGGAGGTTGCACAGGGGTCTGCCACCAATGGAGATTGAGGTAAGGTGATGATTGAGGTGATGTAGCAGCCTTTGTATTTCCTTTAAGATTCCTTTATAGCCTTCCTCTGTCCTTACAACAGTTATATCCCAATCCGACAACGATCTTTATCTACTAGACTGCTGCTGGTGTATAATCTCTGCAAACTATTTTCTGATCGAGTTTTCAGGTGGTATTCTAATCACCGATTATTCTAAACTCTCGCCAAGAAAATGTTTAGGGGGACCTCTGTTCCAAACTATACCTTTCAACTCACCCCCTTTCTTCCAAAATTCTGTATGTAACCTGACCTTTATCGAAGTGTCATAAAGTCGCCCTAAAATTTGTTCATTGTGATACCTTCATTGCGGATTAGGATAAAACTGGTCATACATATAGTGAGAACTCGTGTCCTAAAAAAGGTAGTAGTTTTATCAATGGATCGAAATCTAAACATACATAAGGAGAGTTGGTAGGATGAACGAAGGGACACGATGGGAAAGGAGGGGATGGGAGAGAGATAAAGAAATCATCACAAGCAGGACTCACAGGAGGGCAGCATGCTTATTTTTATCATTGCGACGCATTGCGCCTCCATGACCGTCATGTCCACCATGGTCTTCGTGTCCGCCATGGTCTTCGTGTCCGCCATGGTCTTCGTGTCCGCCGTGGCCTTCGTGTCCGCCATTACTGGCAGGCCCGCCATTGTCCTCGTGTCCGCCTTGTCCGCCATGATCCTCATGAGTGCTGTGATTAACGAGCTCAGTCTGTGGATCGTCCATTTTTTCTGTAGACAAAAATGACGCGATCAGTTGATACTATTGAAAGGGTTAGTATGATAAGCAAGAAAAGAACTTACAGTAACATATAAGCTTTCAGCTTAGAAGCGTTAACGACAGTGGAGAAAGAGAGAATATTGAAGAAATAAAGCAGTGGGAGGAAAGACAGTTGAAGATACAGCTTTATAGTGATACTGGAAGAAAAAAAATTACCAGTTCTCTCTCTCTCTATCTTTTACACACACACACACACACGCTGGCAAAACCTCTGCGTGGGTTTTTTTCAGACCTTCAAACTGATTTTGTGTAATTTTTCTATATGCCCGCTGTGCACTCGTGCATCGTGCCTGCGCTCTGATATGAAAATACGTTTAACCTCCTTTAAGCAGACAACGTTTTGTCTTATAGCAGTGTCCGATTGAACCTAGGGTCAAGTACACGAGTAGTGGGTGGGTTCAAAGTCGTCAGTTATGCTTTCAGCTTCTGCTCGGCGAGCACAGCGTTATCACACCTTACGCTGAGAGGAGCTAATTTATTAATGATGGAGGAGGGGAGTAAATGACAAAAGTTTACTCAAAACCAGCAATTCAATACCACAGTAAATAGACACTACCCGTTAGCTTTTTTTTTTTAAGCCCAGCGTCGCTAGTCATGCAGATACCGCGTTTCGTTAAATCGTTTAACAAACAGAAAGCAATTTTCAACCAAAGAGACAACCGGTTGGTACTTTAGTCTTACACAATATGGTAGTGAATAATAATAATAATAATCATCATCATCATCATCATCATCGTCATCATCTGCAATTTATATAGCTCAGAATCCTTGACCAAAAAAATCTATGTTTATGTACGGTATACGAAGGAACAGAAAGATGGGCAAAGATGAGGATGAAGCACAAAAGACGGAGAAGACACTTAGGTAACAGTAACCATGAAAAGTTAGCTAAAAAGTAATCAACAAAGGGCAAGACAGACTAATCAAGAGTGCGAAAGAGACAACATGTTAGAAGTAAACTATATTTAGGAGTAGTGCACACGGAAAAGCTTATTTTAATGCACGTTTTAAAGACTCGATGATGGGTAAGGGGTGGATATGAAAAGGAAGTTCCACGGCTTTGCTGCATCATTTACTAAAACGCCGGTGACCATAAAATATGTTATTGCTTTGGTGAGAGGAGTAAAAAGCGAACGCTAGTCAGACGAAGAGCAAAGGGCTCTGGTAGGGATGTCGGGGAAGAGAAATTTGGAGATATAGGCAGAATAAGTCCCTTCGAAGAAATTAAAGCAGAACACCGACAACTTGTACTGACTGCGATCACGAACGGGCAGCCAGTGCAGAGAATGAAGTTGAGGAGGGACTTTAAGTACTCTCTGGCAGTTAGCTAGAGCTGAGAAAAGATAGGGACGTCCTATTCTTATATCATGCTCTCCCACCGTGGGGAAGAAAATCGGTAACTGTTTATTAGGAAAGCTTATATCTTATGTTTGTTGCAGAAACTGGCGCAGCATTTAGCTACAAGAGATCTAAAATCCTGTATAGCAGCGAAAGATGATTTACTAGTATATTTCTCAACTAACAAGATTCTTTATTCTTTCACCTTCTCAGGGGTCTTGAGATACTCAAAAGTAAGTTATCCGTATAACATAGAATGTAAAACCCATATAAAATCAAATATACACATCCAAAATTTTGTAATATTTAATATACATATTTTTCTTCTATCAATACGCGTCTGTGATGTCAGCATTGCCATCTTTTTCTGCATGTTAATAAATTTGTCATTGTTACCACTTAAAGGTAATACTAATGCTACTGAATATACATTTTAACAACCGGGAAGATCATTGTACCCAACGCCGCTATACATGAGACTAATGGAGTCATCATGACTGCATGTATATCATACTGCTGGAAGGTCGTTACTATCTTTTTGTAGTCGATGTCTGTACATTGTATCAACAGGGTATTCATGAGACATATATTATGTGGAAAGGGAACTGAACCGGTGCCACTAGATCTGTTCAGGTAACAACGACAGCATTCAAACAGGTAATCAAGAAGCTTGTACTGTCTTTTGTGCTGACTGCATCTGACGTACCTTCTTCCTCTGTTTCGTCGAAATTCTCTGGTCTGTAGAGTAACACTTTGATGCGACCAATCGGGGCAGAATCTTTCCTGTGAATGGAGACTCGCTTGAGCATGTTTCTGAGCACATTGGAGCCTCGCCTTTCACCCCCGACCCCTCCGCCGCTGTCCACACTCCCTGCTCTGGAGTCGCTGCTGCCTCGCACCAGATTCTTGATGACGCTTCTGAGGTTAAGTTTTGTTTGTGATGATTTGGCCTTGTCTTCTTTTTCAATGTCACTGTGCTCCTCTATGCTTGCCAGAGGCGCCTTAGGAATGAACGAAAAAGATTCGGCTGCGTTTCTTGGCAAGGACAGTCCTGTTTGCGGGTCGTTGGACCTTGGTTCCTCGGATGCTACAGGTTGGGCATTACATTTTGATATTTCTGACGCTGTCTCTTCAGAAATATATAGTTTCTCTAACGGAGGTGATCCAGAAACAGGTGAGACGTTACTTTCTGATATTTCTGAAGTCAGCAGTGTTGACTTCTCTGATGACAACCGGGTTGAATCTTTGCCGTCGTCGTCATCCTGGCTGATGACGTGGTACTCTGTAGAATGGTCTTCCATTCTCGAGTCCTTATCTCTACTCCCTTGAAAAAATGTCATAGGAATAAACGTGGAAGACTCAGCAGCGTTTCTTGGCAAGGACAGTCCTGTTTGCGGGTCGCTGGAGTAATGTTCCTCGGGCGCTGTCTCTTCAGAAATTTGTAGTTTCTCTAACGGAGGTGATTCAGAAACAGGTGAGGCGTTACATTCTGATATTTCTGAAGTCAGCAATGTTGACTTCTCTGATGACAACCGTGTTGAATCTTTGCCGTCGTCGTCATCCTGGCTAAAGACGTGATTCTCTGTAGAATGGTCTTCCGTTCTCAAGTCACTATCTCTACTACCTCGAAAATATGTCATATTAATAAACGAAAACGGCTCGGCAGCGTCTCTTGGTAAGGACAGTCCATTTTGCGGGTCGCTGGAGTAATGTTCCTCGGGCGCTGTCTCTTCAGAAATGTATAGTTTCTCTAACGGAGGCGATCCAGAAACAGGCGAGGCGTCACATTTTAATAGTTCTGATGACAGCCATGTTGAATTTTTGCCGTCGTCGTCATCCTGGCTAAATACATGGTTCTCTGTAGAGCGGTTTTCCATCATCGATTTACTATCTCTACTCTCTCAAAAAGACGGACGTACTCACGTTGTCCGGTAAAATGTTGACCACTATTTAGTGGAAAGGAATCGACAACGTGTGACGTAATCAGGTTGTCCAGTAAGCTGTTAAATCAACGCGTGGAGCTGCTGAATCAGCACGTGTGACGGAACGCAGACGAATCACCGCAAGGAGTCAGAAATAGTTTTTTGCACGAGAATTTTTAGGCAGCTTATATGTTGTGTGAAGAAGAAAAACAGTTACTATTGTAAAGTCCATTAAATTCTCAGATTATCATCTGAGGTCTTTTTCAGTGGCCATCATGCTCAACGCTGCATCCAATGATGACGGAATGTTTATGTTAGAAAAAGCTAATTTATGCTAGGCAGTTGCCTTTGCAACAGAAATAATAATTCCCTTATCGACAGAGTTACTACGCCAAGATTCTCCTGAACGGACTGGGATGTATCCGTCTGAACTCTTCAGTGTGGCAAGCACATAGCACATCGCGGTAAGGCCGCGCCAGTGACTGCTTTTGCCAGTTGCTTCGCGCTGTAGTGCACTGCTAGCGACCTTGCGACTCCTCCGCGTCGGCTGACGATAAAGTGCATAAGGTGTGATGAAATCCGAGATGGCAAGATTCGCTGTTCAGCTCGCCTTTTGCCGCTCGAGCTTTGTTAATCTACCTTGGTCGCGCTGGACAAATAGGTACATTCACAAATTGTTTTAGTTGACTGCACTGGTCATTCCGCATAGCCATATGGTCATTAATTTAATTTTTTTGTAAACGTCGGATATAGATTCCTTGCCCACGAACAGGTCTTCGGCTGTGTGCCAGGATTTTTTTTCAGCTTGTTGAAACAAAGTTGCTGTCAGATGATGAAATTCAACAAGGAGAATGTCTCACTCGTTGGAGGGGGTAGCGGGTAGTGTCGTAGACTGCGCTGAACCGATGTTTGTTTTTGAGGGTTAGGTATGCATCTGCCAGGTCATCTGCCGTCCATAGTAGACACAGGGCAATGTGTAGCAGGCTAGGGTCACCTTCTAGCACACTTTCCAGCTGGTGTCAGTGCCTGGGGGCTGAAACGGATATCGCTTGGCTAGTTACAAGAGCTTAAGGCATACTGAGGAAGTTAGTATGGTGTAGTGTGACTGGGTGTGGATAATCAACAGTGAGAATAAGCGTGTCAAAATGATGGGTAGGAGTTACTTCGGGTATGTTCACCTCAGATCTGGAGTTTCGCTCGTAAGCCAACCGTACCTGGCGTCGGGATACGTGAAACCTTTTATTAGCTTTCCAGGCACGTGCATGTCACGCGACAAGGAAGCCGAACTTCATGGTCTGTCGGTCATGTCCTCATAGCTTGCTGTGGGGGGAATAGGGTCACAAAGTATTAGTCTTTCGATGTCACTTTCACACTTCATACTTCTGTTCAGTGAAAGAAAAATTAAGCGAGCGTCCATTTTATACACTCGTGCGCGTAGATTTCCCCCTGATTTAACGTTATCTTTGTTGTTAAAACCTGCTCTGATAACAAAAATGTCAGCGTAAAGGCATGGTTTAGACTTTATGAACAGTTAAAGAAAAGACCCTGAAAAAAGAAACACTATAAAGTAACCACATTAGACAGTCTGAAAGAACCACTCAGTATTGTCGGTAATCTGGGGAAGAATCAATGGCTGTTGTCTGAGCAGAAACAGGTGTTGTCACAGCAGTGGTGAGAAAAAGTTGTGAAGCAATTGTCTAAACGAAACTGAATTCAGTCGTTATTTCAGAGGAATATCAGGCCAGTCCTTGATCATTGTCGTAATTCTCCTGCCAGCCCTGTACTGCTACATAAGCCGCATTCACCATGCTAAATTTAAGGCACCTAAAATAACTTGGCTAAGTGTTGTGCTACCCGAATCAGTCCAGAGCAGCACTTAGGATTACATCAGTCAGGACAGTTTGTATACAGAAAAAACGTATATGAATGAAGTTAGTAAGATTGATATGCCAGCAGTAAGCACTTCAGACGGAGAACCAAAGCGATACACTAACCTTTGAAGACGTTTTCGGGGCAGCTATTACGGCGACTGTTATTGGCACTATCCATGAAGAATTTGATCTTCTCCTCCTCTGAAATTATATGTATATATAAGCAAACTTTGTGACCCAGCTAAGATAAGAAGAGTTTCAAATATTTCATGTCTTTTGTAAATCACGAGCAATTGTATTGATGTTAAAACATGGAGTGCTTTTTAACGCAAATACTAATCTTACTTTAAACAACAAAATAAGTTTGGGTTTTAGTCCAGACACAAAATTTAAGTTTGTCTTAAGACAGACGATTGTGTACGGTTAAGTTTTTCTTAACCGTGACATATATGGATTTTGCCTTAATCAGACGCCTATGGTGGTTTGCCTTAATCCAAACATCTGCGTAAATTTGTCTTAAGACAGAAGTAACCCAGTTGTTGAAGTAGTATTTAAGTCAGGTATATGTTTTCTCTCATAGAGTGTTTCTAATTCTCATGACATTTTAACTCTTTGGAATTTAGATAATACAGTTGATGCATGCTTATTACTATTACTACTGGTAATTAAAGTCAAAGAAAACTAGTTTTGACTTGTTCTGGGCTTAAGATTGTTGGGTAACATGATGATTATTACATGTTAGTGTTATTCAGCTATGACGGACATAGTAGTGTAAGGAGAGGTCAACGCACTACTTTCTCGAGTGACGATGAAAAGTGTCATGTTCGTCAGGCTAGTTTTGAGTGTTCTTGTGCAGACCTAAGGACACAGCTCTCTGTGAGAGAGAGAGACGCGCGACAGGTGCCAGGCTTCAGAAACATTACTGCCCTTTAATGCGTCCTCTTGAGGTACACGTAGCTTACATTTCACGCTTATTAACTATGTAATACTAACTTGGAGTGGAAATCAGACCCTCTCAGAGAAGGAAGGTGGCTTGCCGATAAAATTTTCAGACAAAAAGTGGCACGCGAGATAATATCATAAAACGACAATCAAAACTCGGAAAAGCATCGGGACATGTCATTGACATGAGGTCACGTTTGCTTACCGTGCGCCGTTCTGGGCAACTACGTCACATCTTTTTGTGGCAGTAATTATTTAAACGTTTAAACATTCCTTTCGAATATACGCAGCTGTTACTGGCAATGCTGTTATTGGTTGGAAAGGGTACGACATTTTAATAAGCACTTTCAGCATCTATGTGCTTAACAATGAAGAAAATGAAAATAAAGAAATATTGAGTAAGCTTGTGCCCTCAAAAAATTGCTCAACATTTGAAGCAGAAAATGGTTTATTGGCAGTGTAGTAGAAAGTGATAGTGGTGGTAAAGGCATAAGAGGTTGCAGTAATTTGTGGATTTTTTTTTTTGCCTGAATTTCAGTGTGCCTCCAATCATTTAGAGAATTAAAACCGATATGTAGTAGAGCGCATCCCTTTTAGCAAGCTGCTTCTTAGGCTTACAGTAGGCATAATGATCTAAACAAATAATCTCTGTTGTACGACGAATATTGGCAGGGAAGTTATAGCGCTAGCTGTAATAGTTGAGCATGTCAGATTCCGTGAACTGACATTCATGCGGGTAACAGAAGACAACTTGTAGAGAAAACTTGATCTTCATTTAAAGTGTACCTTTTTCTTAATTTTCTTTCCAAAATAGTGCATGATACAGTGCACATAGCTGACTGTTACTTCAGTATTTTTCCTTACACATAAGTTAGAGAGTGTTTTGGAAGATTACTGAAAATAGACAGTAATCAGGTTAATTGTAGTAACGATCAGATTTTGTTTCATTGTTTTTCGTCATGAAACTACATTTCAAGGCGGTTTTTTCCGGTATGTGTGTAATTTCTTTCGTAAAAGCTTCCCAATCGAGTTTCGAGTGCCTGCTAAATCACCTGCTTTCTTGCGTCTTGAGGATGAAAATGTGTGAGAAAGGTGTCCGATATGTATACATTCTGGTCACATGACGATCATGGCGCACCCCCTTCCACCTCATCCACACTGTCACCGAGGTATCCACTTTCTCATCGTGTATAGTTTTGTATTTTAGAGTAAAGGTTCGCGGGCTTTTTCTTGACCGTGTATACTACGCAGTCTTGTCAGAAATGGAATAATAATGATGACATAAAGACGGAAAAGCGATACTTTATTTCTTGTTATTCTTGTGGCTGTGCCGAGTTTGATGTCGTTATCAAATGTCTGTGGCCACGCGTGTCGTGTCACGCGGGACGGCTGCTCGATTGACTGCCACGATTAAAGTATAATCGGTCCCTCGTATTTTTTCGTGTTTTACGATTGAGAATTGGTAACAGAACAGCTTTAATAAGCAGGTGCAACATTCACCTGTTGGAGCTGAAGCAATATCTGCTGTTCCAGAATCGTGCTGTACAGCCGCAGAAAATGCTGTAAGATAGACCTCACACTAATCACTTTATGCACTAAATGCATGTGCCGAGTAAGAGTCAGTTGTTGTTTTTTTTTGTTTTTGTTTTGTTTTGTTTTTGTTTTTGTTTTTTTGTTTTGTTTTTTTTTTTTGGCCACACAGTTCTGAGCCAACCCCTGATCGCAACTCTGGCCGTTTCTCGATGATCTGTAAAGCTCCCAATAAATAGTATCCAGCTATCCTCGCCACCCTTAAATGTGTGGCTAACAGGGGTAGTCTGGTGAGTGATACGCTGCTTTAGAGGAAGAAGACGACGGCGTTGATGATGCTGACTATTGTTATTTTCTCATAATATCTACAGTACACCCTGATAGTGAGACGTAGACTGGACTCACTTTTTTTGCCCTTATGCCATGTAGAGAGTGACTACAGGTTGAAAGAACCTTTTAAAAACAGTGACATTGCGCGAATGTTTTGTATTTATTTACTTAATGACACTTTCAGATTTAATGCCTTTCCTGTGCCGTTAAAGCCACTGCGACAATGTGACTGGTTTGGTTTGCTTTTTTTTTTTTTTTTGCTCTTCCATTTTAACACGTATCCATGCACACTTATAAATACATTTACTTACCTTCCCCGCTTGTATGGATGGTTCCGTTCATCGTAGAAAAACGCCCGTTCACTAATACCGTCTCCCTCTGTTTGTGACTTAACTGCTCCACCTGACAGCAAAGTGAAGGTAGTAGTTATCTCGTTACATTTCATTATTTGATCGGTTATTTGAATGGTTTTTATTATTTTATTTTTAAAACAAGAAATCTAACTAAATTACTGCCCGAAGAGACTGTAGGATAGGAAGAGTATATGTTGTGTAGTAGCAAGCGCGACTGGTGAAGTCCTTTCAATGTGTGACTATATTGACATCACAAACGTCTTCTCGGACCACAAACATTTGCAATCATTAGAACGACTTTACGAATTAGACATAAAGAATTAGAATTGCTGTTTTCTGCAAACAGTTCATTGGTTGATCGATTAGAAGATTTTAAAATTTATCCATACAATTATATAAGGCCTACACACAAATACACTAAGTGAAAAACAGTATAGCAAAACTAATTTCAGCTTTGCAAATAACATCAAATATGTTTATCATTATCATCATTGTAATCATGTGAGGGATTCTAAACTTCAAGGTTCATGATATTAAAGCAAGCACGCTTAAATGACTTGTATGCCACTACCGCCTCATCGCCAATTTAAACGAATGTCACTTGCCTTTCTAATAAATTAAAAATACCCAGAACTTATATTACGAAACTTAAAAATAAGAGCTAGGAATGTTACTAATTTTTGACCTGTTAATGATCTTTATCTGAGTGTATGAGAAGCGTAAGTTACTGGTAGCTGCGAGTACAGAAATCCTCATAAAAATACTAATGTCTCAAGATGCTCTAAGTAGAAATAATTTGAGTCTCACCAAGAATCGAAACTGGTGTGACTGCAGAAGGAAGTGAGACGTGTTTACAGTCTTCCTTATCGGACAGATGTCAGGCCAGCAGCGGACTGGATAGATGTTGCAGAGGACACTGCAGAAAATCAAGCAAAACCCTCTACCGGGTATTTTGCCCAGGAAGTGTTGACAACTGCATGGGGTATATCGTACGCCAGATAGTTGATACTTACGTACCTTAGATGCACGAACTTCGCCTTAGAGCTAGTGGCACCACAGATTTGCTTCTCCTTTGACAGCTTGGAGGCGTGGCTACGGGCACGAAAATGTAGAGGATGAGATATGAAATCAGACAAATGCAAATGACTGCAGGGCAGAGATGAACCGCCCGTTTGACAACAGACATCTCAGATTCCAAGACAGTGCGTCACAATGTCAAGGCCCAGAAGAGATGATTAGCTGACGGAATGACCGTCTCTGAACAGTACCTGGGTTGCCTTTCTAAGTCTCTTTTCACAGCACTCGCCAGCACTCGTGCATGATCATAGCCCCCTCCCTCCAAGCATCTCCCCACCCATCCTCAGACTTACCCAACCGTTTCTAGTTATAGCTCACATGCTCTCAACTTTCTCCCCACTCCCTTCTGTTGTCCTCTCTCTCTCCCCTAGCTGCCTTGTTCTGGTCATGCAGAGTTCATCGTGCCCCGGTCCAGCGAACCTGTGCTGACTGGCGGACAGTGAAGCTGCCGGCGTCTGATCTCAGAGACTCACATTCCTTGTGTAACCTACGTACGACGGTACGAGCGGTGCACGGCTCTGACCCCAGCTTGTTTAGACGACTCCAGCGTCAAGGACAAAAGTCTTGAGTAAGGACGTGAACATACTGAGGTAGTGGGTGGAGGGTGTCATGATAATCCATAGCCGAGAGAAAACTGTCACTTATGGTCGGAGGCGTGACATCTTTCAGTGGAAAAACTTCCAACACGTCAGACAAGCCTCGCAGACCCACAACGCCGTACTAAGGGAGACCATGGTACAGTTGGGTCACAGATGTGTCAAGCAGCACATTTAAGGTTTAAAGACCTTAAAAATATGCAGTGAGGTTTATTGGCCAGGGTGTATAACGAAAAATTATCATTTCCATGGGTATGTAGTCGCCTCCGTTTCAACAAGGCCATGTTCAAAAGCTTTTCACTTTTCACCACAGCTATTTTAAGGAAAGGATCGTGTTAAAAAGGTTATATCAGTTTTAGTTTTGGTGCTAAGTGTTTGTCACTCTTACTTTACTTGTATATCTACTGGAATACGGCTACCTGCTTGTCACTCAGATGTTTGATGTTCAGCAACAAGGGTATCAATTTGTAGAAACCAATAAAACATTGGAAAGGTAGAAAAACCACAAAGGAAAAGCACAGTAGTACTAGAAAAACTGCTAGCAAGCTAGGGTGTACGAAATAATTCTTCAGTGTACGAAGATGTGTGTGTGTGTGTTTGCATGCGCGCGCGCGAAGGTTTAGGATTTGACCTCAATGGATGAAGCGAGGAAAGCAGATAGTACTTCCAAAACTTATGCAGGCGCGTGGTTTTATAAGGCAGAAACCAAATACCTGTAGAATGTATGGCAAGCTTGGATTTTAGAGCAGAGCGTAATATGACATGGCATGAAATATTCTACTGAACATAGTAAAATATTGGGGCAGAAGGGAAATATGTCATCAGACAAAAGTCTTTAGTAAGGATATAAACGTACAGAGGTGATAAGAGGTCTTGGGAAAAACGCAGTACATAATGAACAAGCGCTGGAATAGTCAGATAAATCATTTTGTTCGTTTTGAGGACAGCAGTATATATGATAAACAATTATAAGTGGAGTCAGTTTTGGAAATATTACCCCTCCATAAAACGTCTGATGAAGCTTTCACAAAGAGATTTCCAGTATGCATTTAATTTAGACCAGAGTAAGCTTTCATAAGTTTTATTCATTTATCTTTGTTTTGTGACAGTGCGCAATGATAATTTTCAAGCGAGATGACTTTCTTGTCGTCTTCCACAAAAAGGAAGACGGAGATTGGAAGTTCAGGTCATATATTATAATAATAGTTTCGGGAAATATATGACATGAAGCTCCAATTTCAAAAGCAAAGTACCAGCATCTCTGGCAGAAATACTCGCATACTCTACTGGTTCTCTAAGGTTATTAGCATATACAGGTGTGAATTTGTGGAAAGAAAGAAGCAAAACAGATTCAGCTGTTCTAGTTAGTGCTTTTGTTGGTCGTATGGTTTGACAATTTGCAAAAAGTTGTTACAGATTCTGTCTTTGTTGGGCAAGAATATTCCTGGTGTTCATAGAGCTGTTGTATGGGAGTATTCTATTCAAATGGTCACAAGCAACAGAGCTCTGTGTGTGTGTGTTTGTGTGCGTGTGCGCGATGTGCGTGTGTGTGCTTGTGTGCCTGTGTGCACGTTCGTATATGGAAAGCTTTGTTGCGAGGATATCGTAGTTTTGATGTTCACCGTAAGTGTTACACAACTCTGTGCGTGCTTACAAACTCCATCTCTCTCTTAATCGCCCAAGCATAAGTAGCTTTTTTTCTCTTAAGTGTTTAAGCCTAATGTAAAAAAAAATCGCTCTTTCAGTGTGAACCGATGATCGCTTTGTAGAGTACAATGCATTTGCTGTTTCAGAGCTCATCACCCTATCCTATGCATCAGCAACAGAGCTTATTAGTGGCAGCAGCTATTGCTCTAAAAACCTAAATGGATGGATGTACGAAGAAAGACAAACACAGCAGAAAGCAAAAGGCAGATAGACTGGATTTTTCAAACAATTGAAGGTATATTTCCCCCCCCCCCCTTTTTTTTTTTTTTTTTTGCTGTCGTAAATCCTAGACCTCTATCAAATTTAACTTTGTATTAATTACTGTAATTCTATCGTATTTATTTATTTACCTCGTGCTATAATTTCTTAAACTTGATAAGCTTGATAAGCTGTTCTCGACTACATTCTAAATCCCCCAAAGAAGCATCATTTTTTAAAATTAGGTCTGACATCAGAATAATCAGAATAATACTTTTTGATGAAAACATGCACCCACTAGGCCAACATTTTATCTATTTATCCTTGTGAAAGGAAACCGTTAAAGACGCGGGTGGATATGTTGCATCTTAAGTTTAATTTATGTAAAAACTGACGCGGCGTGCGGCTCGTTACAGCGGAGAGGCTACACAAGGCGCGGGCTACTTTATGTATAGCTATTAGCAGGGATGGGCAAGCTACTTTTAATTTGTAGCCGGCTAGGCTACAGCTACTTTTTTTCAAAATGTAGCCGGCTACACTACAGCTACAATTTTCCAAAAAGTAGCCAGCTACTTTGGGCTACTTTTAAAATGTAGCCAGCTTCTTTTGGCTACTTTTAAAAGCGTGATGTTATAACAAGTTAGCTGTAGCCAGCTGGCTGTAGCAACATACACAAACATCAAACATACACACAAAACACTATTACTTGCTTTACAAAGTTTTTATTATAATAATGAAACGGAGAACTGCGATATACCGACAATTTTATTTAGTGAATCCATAAATGCTTTCATTCATTCCTTGCCCCCTTCCTCCCCCG
>SRHC01003447.1:78149-112773 GCA_004794325.1 Pomacea maculata | reverse complement strand
CGTCGCAATAAAGACATTTTTGAACATCGCTACATTGTTGAACATCATTTCCTCCCTCGCGCAAAGACAAGACATTTTTACTTTGAACATTGCTACTTTGTTGAACATCATTTCCTCCCTCGCACAAAGACATTCTATCTTTTACATTGCTGCCGTGCTGAACATTCTGGAATATAGATGCAAATCTACAACCCAAAGACATTATACTTTGTACACTACTAGAGTGCTACAGTCGTGAAAGTAGCCAACATGTAGCCAAGCTACAGCTACTTTCTAAAATGTAGCTACGGCTACAAGCTACTTTTTTTTAATTTGTAGCCGGCTAAGCTACAAGCTACAAAATTTGTAGCCGGCTACAGTAGCTGTAGCTAGGCTACAGCTACTCCCCATCCCTGGCTATTAGACCGCGCTGCGCCAAACTACAAAGTTTGATTCACGAACGCTTGGCTTCCAATAAATTAAAAAGTGCGTGCAGTACACCTGCTGGGCCCAAAGATGATGGCCTGTCACCTGGTGCTTCAAGTTTCATTAGCTAATCTGCAAACAAAGACTCATAAAGAACAGTGTCCTTCTAATGAGAAAGGATGGTTATCCGTAAATCGCCTAAAAGTTTAGCACACAGATTCATTAGTGTAGTGGCAGTGATCTACTTTACAAAGGCTGAAATCTAATATCATTTTGCTGTTAGATACTTATCTGGTTATAACAAGTCACAAAATATTATGCGGACTATCTACGTCTCAAAGGTATTTTATGGATATTCTTTTTCATTCTTCGTTTGGATAAAGGTGGATAAACAAGGGCCACAAAATAGCGCTAGGTCCTAGCTGGATTGCTAACGCGAAGTAGTCTGCTGAAATTCCCCAAAATAGCTTACTGCTACGCTTTATTAACCATCTAGCACAGTGGTGGGCAATTAATTTTCCCAAGGGGCCGCATGAGAAATTGGGATGGTTTTAGAGGGCCGGACTAATATAGTTAACTCAGTTTTACCCAATACTGTATATATATATATACTGGCGGGCGGGCCAGCGGGCGGGCCGGTCAAAGACAGGAGGCGGGCCGGCCTTTTACCCAGGTCTGAATTCTAGCTTATGCATAGTGACTATAGTGATCATACTCTGCTCCAGTCAGCTAAAGCACGGAGAGAACACGTCCTTTCAGTAAAGGGATCAGTGTCCGAGACGAGGACTGGGTCAAAGGTTTGCTTTGCTGTCAGGTGAAAGGGGCGTTCTACAAATGTAATTTATTGTCAAAGAGGTTATATATCTTAATTCCCGCACCCCTTTCACATTCTCTTCACAAATGCATCCATACTTTCAGCTTTAACATTTTAGTCATACATCAGTGCGCTGTCTTAAACGTCTTGAGGATCTATCCAACATGTTACCTAAACTAAGTAATAAAATTACTAGAGCGCAGGTAGTATGGTCAGGACTAATCCGAGGGACAGTTTAGGAGGTAAGATTGTTCTTCGTCCAGTGACCTAGCCGTGACCCAGCCGTTCCCAGTATCCTTGCCTTTGAGAATTAGAATCTCTAACCTGAACCTGCATGACTGACATTGCGAGAATAAAAACAAATGGCAGCATTTGTATATCTCGTCCACTGTCTTTGTGAAGCTGAGTTGCTTAGTGTGCTGAACGTCCTATATCTACATTGTAGGTGACGTACTTGTGACCTGGCCTAGCAAGCTGACAAGAAATTTAACTGCTAGCAAGGAAGAAGGACGAGATTACTGTGTGCTGTCCATAGACTACATCACTTGGTGATAGTTGTTAGCAGGGGTTGTTGGCGGAGTAAAGAAGGCTTGAAGAGAATTGGTTTGTTATTGGTAAATCCTCGCTCGAATAGCAGAAACGGACATTTACAACAGCAAGGGAAAGGTGGCGAAATCCCATACGTCTTCCATGGGCTGTGCATTAGACGTCCTGTACTGCTCAGTTTTTATTCCTCGTTCCGTCGTTCCTTCGTTCAGCATAAATTAGCCCTTAAACGACCCTAGCGGGTACGACAGGATTCTTGGCCTCACAAAGAACATGTAAGTGGTCCTCCATTAGCTTAATTCTCGCAGTGTAATGAGACACGTGATGCTTTATACAGTTCCTTCCTATATAAGATCTGTTGTATGTTGTTTAGCCTGCACAGTCTTTTTTTTCTTATTGTGGAACATTTGACCAAGTCAGGCACATTTCTGTGCAAATGTCACAGAAAACCAGTGACTTTGGAGCTGACGCTCGAGACTTTGGAACTTTTGTCAACATGCTAAGCTATAGGTGACAATAGTTTGGCAATATAATAAAACTTCGAGGGACTTCAGAAGTTTGACGCTTCGGCCTTTCGCGCAGTTCAAAACTTAAACTAGAATACCCTGTTTTTTAGAATTCTTGTCTTATAGTGTTTTATACACCTGCTGTAATTCACATGCTTTTATTTGTCTTCAAACATTCCATTGCAGCTGGAAACACTATTTTGCGTTGACAGTTCACTTTATATACATTTTTTCTTTCCGATCGGATCCTCGAAGCATAGTTTCCCCACCACAGAATCCAGATCCTCACTTGGAACGCAGAAGTATTCATTACATTGATATCCGCATAAAGGCATTTTACAATGGGAAGTTTAAGGATATTTTACATGTTAGCGATAATATGAACGCCAGTCTGTCAATCAATCAATCATTGTACTTTATTCGAGGCACAAATTTATCTAATTTTACACGTCATATAAAGCGCATAAAAAATTTCGTTGGTGATATATATAGATTGGTTATGTATGAGTACAAGTAAAAAATGATATTTTTATTATTACGATAGATCGAATTATCATAGTTCACTGACGCTTCCTTAAAGAAGACTCAAACAGATCTTTAAAACCACCTGTTTGTTTTTTTAAGTTCCAAATTCCCTTTTCAAAACTGTGTATTTGAATGTTTTTTTCGGTGTTTTCATTGCTGTCTGAAAAGCGAACCAGAAGAACAAGACCCGTTGACACGGCAATCTTTATTATCGTCACTGTCTTCGTTGCTACAACAGAAGCGTTGACACTTATGTAAGCCAATTCACTTGTTTTAGTAAAAAAAATATTATTTCAGTTTTAAGCGTTATTTTTCTCTGTGGGAGTGAATTATGTGTTTTCTACTGGCATGCAAGATGCAAGGACCTGATGTAAAAATAGGCCGATCGCCAGAGCCCGAATTATTCGACTACAACGGAGGCTAATTTGACATCATTGTTTTTTTTTTAATCGGCATTATAAGTACAAATCTTAGTCAAACCCCTCATTTTCATTCTTCTTCAGACGTCCTCAATCCATCGCTACCAGCTAAGGTTAAAGGGAAGCAATCAGCTTTTCAACCTGTGAGGGTTAGCTCGTCGGGGCCCCTGATTCCAGAAACATATACAGGGTTTGTTTTTGCATGAGAAGGTCCTTTACCTACATAGGGCGAATTTTCCAAGCATTTTTCCATATGCCAGACAGACAGACCGTGGAGTGAAACCGGAAGTAGATGCCAAGTGGGACAGAAATGTGACAAAAGATGGCCCAAGCGGAAGGACCATAAAAGCGGGCCTGAAGAATGCTGTGCTCCACCGACTGTGTCTTGAATGTGTTGAGGACCCAGAGAGTAAAATTGCTGACGAGGAGAAACATTACCCACTCGCGGCCCGGCTTGAGCCTGACTTCATGACCATTAACCGCCATGGCCCTCATGGTTGCGAGCAGAAAGACCTCCTGCACACAAAAAATATTTGACTAATGCGCACATTAGTGTTTTCCCCCACCTACAAACATGTAGCAATTACCCACAGAAATAAACTTTTATCGATTGTTCATGAACGCAGTCATAGGTGACGGATTTCTCTATTGACACAGTTATTATCCAAATCGCATAAGGTATGACCGCCACTTTAAAATGCAATAAAAATAAACTGCTCCTGTAATTTCTCTAGAGCCTAATGTAAATACAATTTGACAGAAAAGTGTATTATTGACTAGCTTTGCTTGTGTGAGATCGTTTCTAGACTGCTCAGAATAGGAGGGTGACCTACTCACCTGTACAAATGCTTGTAGAAGCATCAGAACATTGGACGCGATGGTCAATCGTGCTAGCTCGTGTGGAGGCGACAGGCGGGCAGCCGCGATGTTAAAGCAGGCAAACGCCGTTAGACCGGTCAGCGAGATCAATGCTAACGTCTGCTCGACTCCCACCGAGACGTTGCGTCTCAAATGTAGTTTGCGCATTCGCCAGGAGGCCGCCACTGGAAACAAAATGGGGATTATGGGATATCACAACACAAGAAACTAAACAGGGGTTATGAGATATCACAACACGGATTTCTGATGGTGCACTGCTGGAAACAAACAGTATGTACGGGCTATCGCAATGATAGAAACAAGCAGGAATTACAAAATATCGTGACACTAGAAACAGGAATTGCTGATTGCGCATCACTGTAGACAAAGGGGGAATCCGGATACCACTATATTTGAAATGTACAGGGGAATAAATATAAAAGACTGCGAATAAGGAATTTCAATGGATCACAAAAAATGGATGGTGGAGGTTTTACGACATTTTAAATTCTCTCACCGTTTATTTCTTCTAGATAATCATGTTTCGTGTGCAAAGAACGTGGCAACAAAAATGGTGGATATACTCCAAACACTGGTGCCCTCCATTAACTACTTCATCATAAGCCGAAGTTGATTTTCCGCTTGTAGCTTCAACAATCATCTCAAGAAGTTCGGCATAAACTTAGCTTTTTGATCATGTGGAGAAGCAGACAAAACACATCTCTTGCACACCTGTTTGTTGTACCACCAACTGAGACAAAAATCTGGCTCATGCACACCCGCCTATACTTTAAGCTACAGGGATCAGTAGCTTACCTACACGACAGCGGAGACAACTCAGTCTGTAGAACCCCGAAGAAGAAAAGTGAAAAGAATTGTTAAAAAATTACGAACGACAGCAGGACAGCTTACAAAACGATATTTTAAGGCATATGTCTGATCCAAACTTTACTGGTATAAAAAGAGAGATATTCGTCTTTTGTCAGATTCTTTGTAAGTAAATGTTACTTTAGTTAGCTTTAATAATTCCTCGACATTTAAGAAATTAAATATTAAAAAGTGATGTAAACGTTCCCTCAAGGGATACACATGATCAACAAATCACTGACCAGAATTGTAAGTTTCTCAAAAATCAACAAACCTGTTGCTACAAGTGTCAGAATGTATATCAAACACTCGGTCACGTGAGAAAGGACAAAGGCTGCTGCCGCTGTAGCAGGGGAGTTCACCAGCACATGGAAGCCCACGAGAGTGACCACGGCGATGACGAAGAGCAGGAAGCCCAAGAACATGCCTTTGCTAGACTCACTGCAGTCCACGCTCATTCGCTGGTGGATAGCCAGGTCGTTGTCCTCGCCGTCGTCGCCGTTGACGCCGTTTAGGTTTGATGATACTGTGTCCTCGTGGCGAGGGGAGCAAGGGTTCTGCCCTACGTGACTCCACATTTCGTAGAGTATGCCTGAAAAGAGAAGGCTCGACCAACTACTGAACGCGACTTTTGGTCTAACATTAACAAATTTCCTCAGAGAGGGAATGAATAAAATTAATGTCTGATGTCTCACTTTGAGACAGGACTGCGTTGATTTGACACAATATTTATAACGTCTTTGATTTGTTCCACTTTTCTTTCACTCCCTCCTTTTTTTCTTTCTTTTCCTTTTAGTAAGCTGGCTTGCTTTTCTGCTCGTGAGAATGAAGCGAGAATCAAATCCCTGGCTTCACATCTCACCGACCGGCATGAAAACATGTAGGCCTTGTTGCAGAGAAGCTGACTCGGCATCATGCAGTTAATCCAACAGTCAAAAAGTCCGTCACATTGTGGAATTAAAAGAAACATCACTTACTGCCGCATATCAGGCTGTACTGGATAGTGCAAGGGTACAGGTAGCTGCTGACCTTCTCGAGAACACGACCCATGAGGGCGTCCCAGTGACATTCAATTTCCGGCAGAAACCTCGGTGCCGCACCTGGAAAACATTGTTTTGCAACCCTCTGTGTGTGTATATATTCTGCTCTCACTAATTTTTTAATATGTATTTGTTTTTCATTGATAGTTACGGACAAATTATGTTGCAAAAAATTGTGTGTGTGTGTTTCAAGCTGTTTGGCATATAAGCTGTATAAACATGCAAGATTCTTCATCAAGCACACAGGCTCACAAGACGTACTGTACGTCTGTTGTTCCTTGGAATCGTCCCACTCGTTTAATGTGGCCAACGAGATGTACTGGGGGATTTTTGTGACTTCTGACATGGATGGCCTGTTGCGACTGTAGAGTTGTAGGTAGTGCAGCGTCTCCACACAAATGAATCGGAGCCAGACACAGACGTTGGTGCTGATGATGTGCATCAAACCGAATCGGGCAAGAGTCTTGTAGCGATTGATGCACATCTGTAACAAAGACAGCAGGTGATATACGACATTTATTATATTACATTTCTGTGCGTTATTAAAACACATACAGGCAGGGCTTCTGCTAAGGCTAAATTCTTTGGGGTCCTTGGGACCCCTTCTTCAGATTTTTAAGGGGTCCCTGTTATTCGCCCAAATTTGAAGGGGACCCCATTGACGAAAATTGAAGGTGTCCTCCGTACTGTACGCAATTTTTTGCGTATGCAGAAGCCCTGAATACTGGAAAGCCAAATGGACCTCCTAGCCGGCTACTTTATTATCTAATATGTATGAGCTTTTGGTAAATTTTATATAGTGGATATTTCGCGTGTCACACTGCTTGCATTTTCAGAAGTTTTACTTACAATCAAGGCCAGCCACTTCTTGGTGAAAGCGCACTAAAAGGAAAATACAGACGATGTTTCGCGGCATTTTATTTTTCGGCACCGTTGTGCGTGTGGCATGCATATTGTTTCTACTTGGAATAGTTTGTACCTTTTGTACACCTACTTATAGATAGTCATATTGTAAGAGGCTATAATTTCGGACGGACAGAGATAAGCACCTGTTTTTTATTTAAAAGTTTGTGTGTGCATTTGTGTGTGTGTGTGTCTTTGTGTATTTGTGCGTCTTTGTGTGTGTGTGTCTTAATGTGTGCATATATATTTGTCTTTGTGTGTGTATTTATATGTGTGTTCGTGTGTGAGAGAGTCATTAGGCTGTAAAATAGGCTTTAAATATTTGCCTGTCACATATTTCACAATGTGTCTAAATTAAAAAGGCTATTTAATAAGTAAATATGTTTTACACGTGTAGTTTATAGTACACGTGTAGTTTATAGTACACGTTTAGTTTATAGATATAAGACATCAGCTAAGATATGAGGTAAGATGCAGCAGTAATTTTAAACAAAAATAAACTTTTAAATCAATATCTGCTGAATATTTAGTACAGATTTTGCGACCTTTGAGTTCATGAAGACGAAATACATCTGCACAAAGGTGAAGAGAAGGTGCAGGAAGGGTTTGACAGCTTGAATAACATCACTGCAGGCGTTATTGTGTGCAGACTCGAAGTAATGAGCGAAGGTCAATCCACTGTGGACCATGCTGCCCACACCAAAACCTGAACAACAGTAGAAGGAACTGAAGTAACAAGAACAAGCAAATATTTATGGAAAATTGCATGTAGATAACAGGGAGAGTACGGATCACTATCACTATTAGTGTAGTCCTAGGTCCAAAATGACAATAACAAAACACGAAAATATGTGGCGTTGGGAAGAGAATTGCGATGGGAGTGAAATGTACTAAAATCTTTATTCAACATGAAAAGCAATAAATTATACCAAATTTTATTTTAAGATACAATAAATTATTTGATGAAATGAGTGCCTTAAGCGTAACAGTTATTTTGTGTGTAAGAGCAACCACGGGGCATGAAAAAAGATAAACTACTTTAAAGATTAGTTTAAGTGAGTAGTAATAAGTATTAGTGCAATTCCCGTTTCCCTGTAGCCAAAATTTTCCTTGTGAGAGTAGAGTGGGTGGCTCTAGCACTGTTACCGAAACCAGACAAAGTCGACCAAAGCACATAAAAGTGAACTAATTTAAAAGTAGGTAAGCTTGTCAACGATCTCTGTCACTTGTTCGGAATTTAAGCAGCATTGTTATTATTGTCCGTATGAACCTGAACTTTTTCGGGAACATTTTAATACGACTCATAAACATGTATGACATGTTGATATTTAGGTAATTGCTTTGCTCTTTAGTGTTGCTTTATTACGCTTTGTCATTTCAGATTTTTGTCGCAAGGAAAGTGGCTCAATTACATTGTTACTTCCTCCGCCCCGAGAATTCTTCTGGCATTACATTGCAGCCTCCATTGTCATAGGCAACCTACCAATGGCGCCGACGCGAAGATAGAAGCTCCCGGTGTGCTGATTGGGCTGACAGTGAAAGGTAACCTTTCTCCGCCGTGACTTGCTCCCTGAACCTGAACTCTGAGTCGAGTCTCGACTTTTAATGGAACCTGTACGAGAAAGGTTTGTCGTGACCACACTTCGTCGGACGTTCCCGCCAGTGCCCAAACAGATGCGCGCTAAGCTTTTTCCGAAGACAGTTGTCAAAAGATTGTTTCGTCTCAGGAGATAGAGGTATACGTAGAGGAGAAATCCCATGCTGACCATGTAGAGGTAGATGTAGAAGACCTTTGATATAAAGACGTCACCAAAAAAGACAAAAAATAGAAAGCTTCACAATACGATTAAAGATTTGTCCGAGTAAAAACTCCTAAAGTCTGAGAGACATGCCTTCAAAAACTATTTTCACCTTAGAAAAAAATACGAATTTGTGTCATCACGTGGGACCATTGTAACGTCCAGTTGATACGCATGTGCTCCAATCTGTCCTTAACTACATAACCGTAACGTGTTCCTACATCACATATTTGACATCTTACTTTTTATGCTGATGTTTGAAGGCGCGCATCTCAGAAACTAAATGAGTTTTTACAGATTTTGTGAGTTGTCTTGAACAATGACTACAATGACAGTCGACGAAAACGGATAAAGCTCATAGTCACCGTGAAACAAGAAGGAAATTTAGTCATCTATACAACTGCATTTATTTTTCGAGTCTTTCGTGTGTCTGAAAAATATAGCGATGTCTCATGTACGTCAAATTTTAAATGAGTTCCTTTTTTATACCCCATCTTATCCCTGTGTTCACAAAAGATATATTTATATTTTGATTAACTTGCCTTATAATTAATAATTAGTAATTATTAGTAACCAGATTGATAGACACGCCGAAATAGAGGCGAGACGGAGGACCGGTAATATGCAAGGTTTACTGATTACGTCTTTTTGCACAGACACTGGATGCTTAAAGTCTGTGTCGGTGTACGCGCGTGCGTGCATGCATTTGTGTGTGTGTTTCAATTCTTCAATTTCTAAGCTGAGAAGGTATAGTGAGTCTGTTCATGTTCGTGTTCATGCTCATATGTCGGGCTTATATGACGGGGATGGGGTTGGTACAACACATGCGCATAGTGTCTCCCTAGTAATGTTAGTGGTCAGTTCTTAGGCTCTACAGTGAAGAGTCGATTCAGACCTCGAAGAGATATGGATGGCTGGATATGGCGAAGGTCTCTGCTATCGGCACCACAGCCCCTAGCACCACCAGCATGATTCCGTACAGCCCTGATGCCATTGTCAACATGCTTTCCCTAAAAAAAGAATAAGGTCGCGGTGCAGCAAACATGACGATGTAACACTATTGTACTTTAAGAAACAACTTACTGGTTCTACAAGAAACAGAAATACAGAAATTCTACAGAAAACGCAAATATAGATGTTCTGCAGGAAACTGAAATACACTTATCCGAACAGAGAAATACAGATAGAAACACCAACATTCTATAGAACCGGCAAAATGACCAATATTCCAGAGGAGAGTCCGCAATGATGACATTCTACAGGAGAGATAGTAAAAACAAAAATCTGAGATTCAAGAGAAGAGACAGAAATGCCGACATTCTACGGACACCCTGAAACACCAGCACTCTACGTGGAGAATGGAATTCCGCCGTGCTGCACATTACCGACATTACATTTTTCACAGACATAACAGATTCCAGCGTATTAAAGTAAAGTTTTACATCATGCAGAGATACACGTAAGCCTTTTGTTAAGAGACTGATACATCAAGAAACAGGCATAGGTACACCGACTCATTCATGTAGTATTTACGCTAGGAACAAACATAAGGACCGACTGGCTACAGTTACTCACCTCAGGTCCTTCGGGAAGATCGACGGTTGTGGACGCTGAGTCAGGGAAGACAAGGAAGTCATGCTGTTCTTACGCCTATGGAGGTGATTATCTGAGCTAGCATGAGTAGGCTTATGAATATTCATTCTTAATCCTTTCTCAAATGTGTCTGTAACACAGAAACTATAAAAAATGAGTCTTCGTCAACACAATCATCAGCTAGATAGTTTCTGTGAACATATACAATGATACAGTGACTGTGTGCGTAGTGCAGTATAATGCAAGTGTCGAGTGATTACCTTGGGTGTAACATCAAATACTGCAGGCGATAATGAGGATAAACTAAAGGCACTACCACACATAATTATTTTGAATACACGCCAGCAAAGTATTATTGCAAATACTCGACTTAAATAAAAACAGTACGTTAAGAATAGCACGATTGGTTCAGGGAATCACGAATATGGAGGTCAGCACAGGTGCAACACATGCACTGACATACACACATTACACATGTACACAGCACTATATTTATATACAACAGATATGCACACTAATTCGCCGCCATTCTACATCTTTGCTGTCACTATTTTGAATTTTCTTTTTGTTTGTGTGTAGGGGGGGGGGGTTGATGAGTGTATTTACTGGTGTGCACACATGTTCTTTGTACATGTTTGTATATTTCACTCGCTTCACTCTCACACGCACTGTGTGCGTGATCGTCACATTAATTACATAAATGCACTCAACACTTCTCACGTGGGTAAAGGGGAGGAAACTAACGAAGAAGATAACGTTTTGTTGCAATATTTCATCTTCAGTTTGAAAGAACACTTAACAACTTTGCTGCTGATGACACCCTGTCGCTACCTGACCCATGATGCTGACACATGACACCGACGGTGTCTCTCACTAAATCTCTCTCTCATAGACAGGTATGCACGTAAAAATTACCCATGGTGTTCGAAAAGTGTGTTCTTGATGACTTCTTGTTCTTTCCTTTCTTCTCTGGCAGAGATCCCATTTCCTGGTCTAAAACAGAAGGGGATGGATCAGACAGTTTCATTATAGTGTTGACATTCTCTTGATGTCAAAGCGACTTTTTAAAGTCAAACAGTGTGAAGGCAGTTTTAACAGAAGCAGATCCACCTTTTACAGATTATTGTCCCTAACACCATCCTCAAATACAAATTTGTTAAATACTTGTTACAGACATAAAAGGCGGTCAATAACTTGGTCCTCCCGGCATGCTTACCCTTGTGTGTGTTGTCATCTTCCGTCTGCGGTCTTTCTGTCGGCCAGATGTCCCCTTTGTGGTCAGTCAGCGAAGTGGGTCGTTGTCCGTTTGCTGCTCCCTCCTGATCCTCCCATACACTCTTTCCGTCGCAAAAACTCGCCATCGGGAGTGTCGCACCTCTGCCCTCCTCCGCCTCCTCCGCCTCCTCCGCCTCCTCCTGCTGTAACCCCTCCTCGTCATCATTCTCCTCTTTCCTGTTCTCTATTTCCACTTCTTTCATTTCGTCTGACAATTCCACCACAGCCAGAGGAGCAGATTTCATGGATGTGAGTTTTTCTGGGTTTTCCTTCAGAACTGTGTGCTATCGCTGTAAAGAAAATAAATTGCAGCATGGCTAGGCGACGTATTAGCCGACCAACACATACATGTAGTTCACTCAAAACCTTCCCTTCTACTGTGCTTCGGGAAAAGAAACTACGAAGCTGTGTCTGTCTACTGTCAGCTATCTACACTACATTCGACATATAATGTATACACAGTTTCTGTCTGCCAGTTAGATCATGGGTGTGTTTAGGTGGATTGGTGTCTGCCAAGACCAATGCTTAGCCTCCGCTGTTAGTCTCGGCGAGTCTAAACAAAGAAAGTGACTAAACTGGAAGCTTTGTTCAAGCATGTAGTAGTTAACTGGAACGAAGGATTTTATACAATTGTCCCAAAAACATTTCTTATATTTCCTTCGTTATATATACGCAAGGACATGATCCCTCTCTCTCTTTTCACTTGAGCATCTGGTCCACTCAGAACAGATGAATCTGTTAAACTCAGTTTAGACTGGAAACCACAAACGCAATTCGGACATCCAAAAAAAAGGGGGGGAGGGTAGCAATGCTGTTGTATATTACTGAAATGCCCCACCCCCAGTCTTAGCGTACCTTAGCAATTAACATGACCCTACGGGTATTCACAAGAATACCAAGCAATTTATTGCATATTACAGGCCTTTAATAAAATATATCTTGGCTATAAAGTAAACAATTTGATTTTAGATGACGGTCTTATTAATCATGAATTTTACCTTCATCTCACTGATGGTGAATCATGGACGTTCCTGTGTTTGTGGACAGGTACCGCCAGGTAGCCTCGCGTGCGCTCAGCGAGTTACAAGGGCTCAGTACGCAGTAGGCTTGTGGGACCGTCACAACCGCCCAAGCCAGGTAACTACGTGCTAAGGTGGGATACACGTGTGAACCTTGCCAGCAGGTCGCAACTAGCGGTCAAATGCATAATACGTCATTAGATGGTTAAAAACCTTTCTTTTATGAATGAATAAGGGAAAAACTGCTCAAATATAGAGCGAATCTACATGTAAATCGTTTTATTAATGCTTAAATGTATCTTCGTCCATCAGAATCGATGCTGACCAGTGATTTCAGAGATATAGTTTCTAGGACTAACGTGGATTAACGGGAAGCTAATGAGGGTGATCCGGATCAGAAGAGCTCTCCCACTTAGAAGCGTTGAAATAAATCTTCAAATACAAATTTCATTTATAAATAAGCTCTTTAACTTCATAAATAAATGTTTCACTGCGTCATACAATAAATGAGTAAATAATAAATGTTTAATTAATGCTGTTTGTTCAATCAAATGCTATTTAAGTTCACCATTTTCAGTTAACCATTCAGCTCTATTGCTTTCGCATACTTCTGGCCTCACTTCGGTCACGATCTTCACAACCTGATCGTCTGTAGCAAGGATTATCTAACTTCACTCAAGAAATTTCCCTCTGCTTACCAGTTCTATAACAATTTCTTCTCACCGATCGAGACTATGGAAAATTTGCATAAATAAGCTGAAGTAACCTGCAACCTTGTACTGAGTTAATAGCTCGACGTAAATACCGGATCGAACATTCGGAGTGTAGTGATATGAGCAGTATAAGGTAATATGAGGGACAATAATTAGTCACTAATACCGTCTAGTATCTATTTTATTATATTATAAAATTTATCAAGTACAGTATAATCTATAATTGAGGAGTATAGCGATCAGTTTCAAAACTTGTGACCGAAAACTTAGCACTTCCCGCCAACACTGAATATTATGAGTTCCTGAACTATCTGAGTTCGTAAAATGGAGAAGGCGTACTGTTCTGACGTTGACACACTGAATCTTTTACAGTTTAATGTCTCTACTGCAAATAAATAAGATCACTTAGTGTATTTATTTTATTATGTAATGGATTTAGTGCTTTACATTATATTTTTGGCATTTCTTTCAGACACGGGGGCACTTTGCAGTGTAAATATTATTATGCACAGGGAAGATGAAGAAACACAAAAAGACAAATGTGATACACAAGATGAAGAGATTTGAAGAAGAAGGAAATTATTCCCCTGCCGCTATAGGTGAAGGCCGTCTAAGGGGAACAATGTAAGCTATTTTATTATTCGAACAAAAACATTTCGGCGCTACAGGCGGTCAAGCCAGGTCTTAGCAAGGCCATGTACCTTAGGAGAGGTCACCAACCCCGCACACCCTCCAGTTAGGTTCAGTCATCTCTTTCATGTTATTCGTGACCTCAGGGGCTAAAGGGTATTTCAAGGTCGTATAAAGTGTTGGGCGGGGGTGGTGGAGATTGCAGATGCCAAAGCATGCAAGGTCACTTAATTCTCATGCCTTCTCAAATAATAGTATATGAAAGAGACAGTCTGTGTGTCCGTACATTATTTATATATTTTTTCCCTTCTCTAACGATGACAACAGAGAGACAAGAGTAGCAACGGAGATATTTGAACATATAATAAGGTCATTAAGGTGAAAACAAAGTATATGACGACAACAAAGGTTAAGTTATAAATAGATCGTAAAGTTGAACCGAGGAGACTACCACCTGGCACACACCGTTATTTGTCATGAAAGCAATGTGAAAAGGTCAAAGCTGACAGGTAGCAAAATACAATGTCGGTGAGCACCAAGACTGTTAGGAAATACCTTATTTCTGCACCTCTAGCATTTTTAACTTACATTTAACACCAGGGACTGGGTTGGAGATACTGTCAAACCGATTGTGAGATGGTCGCCATAATAATAATAATAATCATAATAATAATCATCATCATCCAAGTGTAAAGCCATGCCGTTATTTATGTCATCATCATAATAGCGTCAAAGGAAAGGAAGAACAAAGAACAGTTGACATTCAAACTAAAAGGAAAAGCATTTGTTGATTGCTCGTGTACATTAGCTATCAGCAATATCAAAGGTTGATACAACTAACTCGCAAAATCAAGTCTGTAGTCCCTGACCACTACCTAGTATTACTGACCACAACGATGACGATCCTTCGTGACAACAGCACTCGATGACTGATAAGCACGGGCCATCTGCACAACACATAGGCGATTGCTAAATAGTTAACACCAAGTGGTCAGTTATCATGCTTCGAATATCTATTTTTATTGTGCTCTAACCCCTCGACTTTCCGCTTCCCCCATACTTTTTGATACTTAGATACTTCACATTATGTTCCATATGGTCATTGTTTGCAAATATAAATATTTGCTCGTGTGCTGTATGAGCAATATCCACGCAAGGGATGCATGCTGGAAAGAAAAAAAAATGGCAAGATAGAAGCCACGGTATACCCTGGGACATCTAAAATCTAGTTCAGTGTTTTGTAGGGGCATCTGGGCTGTCACACTGCCGAGGAAGAGAAGCTAGAAGAGAAAGAGGATTCAACGAATACTGAAAATAAAGGATACTAGGTGATAGTATAACAGGAGGAATAAACTGAAGTTGTCTGCCCACGTTGAATTGACGGATGCGCAAGCGACTAAATAACGAATCCACAAGTGATGCGCAGGTCGTTAGCCAAATTACAGTGTACAGCTAGTAAGGTCGTAAGGGAGAATTCATCATACCAAAAAAAAAAAAAAAAAAAACCGTCGTTTATCTCCCATCAAACATCGTTAGCGTCCGGGCTTGTTCCGTCTTCATCGATTAAATGAGATCGAAGCCTGACGAGGATGAGAGGTCTGAGAGCCCCGATAATCAGCAAGAGAGGGGATGGATGGGGCCTAGATGAACTAGCTAAGTGGGTCGGGTCACGTACTACAGATATGTGGACGGCAGAATGTAGGCTCTGTTTCTCTCTCTCTCTCCCTTTTCCCCTTCTTTTCTTCACTGAGAAATTCTGTCTATCCACCAATCTCTTAATATCCCCCCTCCTTTTTTCTTCTCTTATTTTATCTGCTTTTCTGTTCGTATCTTAATCTCCGCTTTTACTTCTGGACATATCCTCCAGGCATTTCTGATTTGTTATTCTTTGTAAAACACCCATTGCATGTTTTCTTGTTGTTGTTGTTGTTGTTGTTGTTGTTGTTGTTGTTGTTGTTGTTGTTGTTGTTGTTGTTGTTGTTCAGTATTAAAGCAATCTGGTGGCGGAAATGGGGGAGAGGGACGGTTGCGATGACGAAGCGGCTGGGTGGAGGTCTGGCGGAAACGACTGGTGAGCGCCACCTGGTGGCACAAGAGGCGCTCAAGGGCCTGAACTCAAGAGACCAAATGTCTGAGGCGCTTAGAAACTACGGTGATGTCGTTAGATCAGTACTTTGGCTTCCCTGCTCGCCGGTTCTCGTTCAGCTTAAGTTGTCCGGTTCTTTACGCTCAAGAGCTCTGGTAGTTTTGTTTTGTTGTTGTTTGTTTTGGGTTTTTTTTTTTTAAAGGGCAGGGAATGACCCTCCAGATTAAAGACACAAGAAGAAGGAGAAAAGAAGAGATCAGAAAAAGAACAAACGAATAGAAAAACTAATGGCTTCCTTCTCCCACCACCACAAAACCCTTCTCGGGCGAATGACAGATTGCAAAAAAGTACATTGACACATATTTCTCGAAAGATTCAGGCGAAACAAAGATTACACATTTCCCGTTTGTGATCGAATGCATCGAAGTGTTATTTTGAGAACGAGGGAACCTGAAGCGTACACAAACGCAAGACGACAGAAAAAAGAAACGAAAAGGAAGAAGGTGGAGAGAGAGAGAGAGAGAGTGAGAGAGCTATGATTTAGCGTTCAGCATGCTCCTCAAAAAGCCTCAGGCAATATTTTGCTTACTAAATTCATTGCGCGGAGGAATTTTTGCAATGTTATTTCGATTTTTTTTTAAATTTTGTTTTCCTTAGATGTTTAGCTAAAAGTGGTGGTCTGTGATTTCTCCCAAAGGATTTTACAATCCGTAGTGTGTAGATTTTGTGGATAACCAGTTAATGTAATTTTTAAGGATTAAAAAAAGTTTCATTTTGTGCTCGAGGCAGCTCCCTTTTTCTAATTTGTTACTTTATTTTACTTATATTTGTACTACTGTTTTTTATGTACCGTGATATTGAATATCTATATTGTTTTATACTTGTTGAAACTCAAGCCATTCACTCATCCCAAATAACCCATAAAAAGAGATGAATGGTAAGAAAAAAAGATTAGGACACGTGTCCCCTTTACTCCTTGGTTAACGATACTAATAATTAGCTGTCTTTTGCACCTAGCTCCGGATAATCTCTGCAAAATTACCCAGGTAGTTGTCAGGCAGGGGTTAATCCTTGCAGCTAACACCCTGTAGAGGTTTGGGATAGTTGGACTTTAAGACAGAAGAGAAAAACTCTGTTCAGCGGAAATTTCTGCAAGTATTTTGGCCACATCGATGTTCGATCGATGCGTGGTCCCTCTCTGATGTCGAGTGTCTCGAATCCTCTTATTCACAAGTCTACGTCACATCTGTTATGCACGCGCGTGCGTTTGTGCTAGTCTTTATTTAGCAAGCAAAGAATTTTCCGATTTCTACTATGCGTTAGGTTCGTTTGTTAATTTGTTTAATGGCAGGGGTACTTGATATGCTTTGTAATTCATAAAAGTTAAAAATCACTATGGCCTTCAGTTTGCTGGTCACTCATATACATACAAAACTGCTACTTAAGTGTCTACAAATATTGAATAATGATGTGTTTAAGTTTAGCTTTCGTTTCTTAACTGAGCTTAATTAAATATAAAACCGAGAGTGTCACATCTAGACTTACATAATAACAGGAATGATTGTTGCGGCTTGACTCGCGAGCACATACGCAACAGTGGAAGGCTTTCCAAGCCTAAAATAAATTCCTAACAATTTCAATCTTTTTTGTTCAATATTAATTATTAGATACTGTGTCTCAAACATGAAATTAATTACAAATTATTTGCGGTCAACAATACTACAAGACTTGTTATTTGATGAGCAGAATCGAAATATTTTATTGAAGATTTTATATTTGGTTGACTTTTTTTTTGGAGGGGTGTGGGAGGGAGGGAAAGGGGCGCATCACATGTCTCTTGCCTGAGGCGCATCATAGTCTAGAACCAGCCCTGCCCTTGTGCAAAGTTCCTCCAGCCCAAAGGCAGGGAAACAAATTAAAGCCTCGTCTGGTTGAGCTTGTCTTGTAGTGCACGTGGTCTGCAGCTGCGCTTACGTCACGTTTCTAGGCAACGAGATGCATCGATCGCGGGGTAACAGTGAAATCTGGACCTCCCCCCGCATCAGTCCACAACCAGGTGCAACTACTACCGCAACATCATCAAGGCACTGTCAACGACCTACACACTACGCTTTATTTGTACTTCATGAATTAGGTGAGTGAAGATGCTACCAACATTGATTCATTCCTTCATTCAATCTTTCCTTTTTTTCTTCCTTATTCCATGCTTTATTTCTTTCTTCATAATTGTTATGTTATTTTTTTCTCTATTTTCACAATTTTTTTCACATTACTGCATAAATGAAACTTTTGGGTGGGTATTTCAATGCCTTGAGGAGTATCATTTGAAGTATTCGCGTCAACGAAAATGCAGCAGAAATTAAGGAACACATTGATAAAATATGAAGCGTCCAGGATTAAGTGTTAAAAATGAAGCGGACTACAATACTGTTATGGAAACATGATATGTATGTCAGTCACCAACTAACACGTCCTATGTACTCCCGTTGCTCTTTATCAAAGCAAGTCATTTTAACACGATGATACTCAATAATGAGTGTGAATGTACATCACACAAAAAATAATGAATTACTTCGATTTATTTGGTACATAGATACCTCTTTTTTCTTCCCAGCCCTTCTTTATTTGTCGGTTAAAAGTTTTATGAATATAATGTGTTTAATTACTGCTGTTGCTGCTTCTGTCCTTATCAGTTTAAACTTTATTAATATCATAAGTTTTCAAATCTGGCCAACCTGCAGTATTTTCTTGACTTGAAAGTTATTCGTTCTCTCCCACTTTGCTTCCCGACTACAACAACACCGAGAAAAGCATCAAGTGAGCGATGATCACACATGTATGATTTATAGATTCACCCCACCCCCCAAAATATACACACTGCAATAGATATTCCTACATCAAAGTTCTTCGGATTTATCCTCCAACAATTCTTTGCAAATTTATCAGGCATCCTCGTTCTGCACATTTATTTTTGCTCTACATGTCTTATATCATATTCTGTAGATGTATTATACATTTATAATTCTTACATGCCTCTTAAATAAGTTGTTTTCAGAAAAGACCAGTAGAAGAAATATGCAACCGCTGCAAAAAACCTGTAACGTGGTGGGTACCTGCGCTCTCTTGTGTTTGTTACTCGGGGCCATGCAGTCGCGTGCGGATCGTCCTGGACCTGGAATGAGCTCCTTAGAGCTCTCGATCCCATACACACTGGGCTCGGTACGCTGTATGTGTGTGTCGATGAATTTTCGAAAATACATTTATTGCTGTTGTTTTTTGTTGTTGTTTTTTATTTTTATTTTCTTATCTCATCCTCTCTTAATGGTCAGCTTTCGAATCTCCGTTATCTGTGCTGTCATGTGACCATTGTGTCTGTCCGACAGGATCAGCAGCACCTGTGCACCGTTACCAAAGTAGACTCGCGGAATGAAAGGTACATTGGTGAGTCTCTGCACATATAACTTAAATTCCAAGTTCCAAGAGTGCCCCTCTCACTTTTATATTTTAAGTTATGTGTATTAAAGAAAATCCCGAGACCAAAGGAAGAATTTTTTTAATTCTTTTTTTTTTTGTTTATTTTACCTTGTGTACCTCACCTCTTGTCCGTTCTCTTCTAAAAAGTCTCTCGCCCACCAGAAAATGTGCGTTGATGTCTGTCGTGTGTCTCATGTTTATCTGTGTAAATGTCATGGTACTCATTAGATTCACTGCTGTCGGACGTACCCGGCCAATACCTGCTCCACCACCTGGTACCGACCATGTCTTGTCAACATCAACACAGATAACTGCCGATAAATGCAAATGTTGGCCGAGACGCTCCTACTGAGATATTCAAACTAAAGCAAGCAGAAGAATGTGAAAATGGAAAATCAGTGGACGGACGAAAAATACGAGTGTCGAACCTAGAATTCGTGAATTGATGAACAGGTTGATGTTTGTTTAAATTTTATTTCCACAACCGGGTGGGATGGGGAAGTAATATGCTTACACCTCCATTTCATGGCCCCCACTCTCTCTTTCTCTCTCCCTCTACTTCTTTACCATTTTAAAGCACAATAACAGATGAATAAGAATGTTTCATTTTAGTCTGTCGCTTTTTGTGTGAGTTCTTTGGCAATTTTTTCTTATGGATGATGTGCTTCATTGATCAGACAATTATACAAAAGTGCACATTCTCCACATGTGTCTATGCTCTTATAATCTATGTCATACGTTTGACTCATAAATACTAGCACTGTCCACTGTCAGTGTGTGATGTCACCTACTTAACACCTTCGGACCAGTGGCCGGATCAGTGAACATTCGTATTCTTTCCTTGCTGCCCCTTTCGCAGAAAAAAACTTGCAGAAAATGTTAGACATGGTGTCTGAGAATAAAGAAAGGAAAAAAAAAATTTCCACCACGTCCAAGAAAGGGACGTGACTATCGTGACCTACCTATAAATGCAGCTTCTACTCTCCCTCAAGCACTATGTTCGTTTTCAGTGACCTTTGAACCCCACCTTCAGCCTGGTCACGTGAGGCACCTGAGTCTTCAGCTGTGCGACATCATTCCTGCAGATGCTCTCAAAGCCCGTGTCTGGTGAGTAAGCATAAGTGCGTACGTAGACATATGCACGGATATATACTTTCATGCGCGCACACACACACGCGTGAGAAAGAGAATTTTTCAATAAAAGTATCTTAAAAGAGTTTAGCTTTGGCATTGTAAAAAATTATTACATTCATGTAAGAAATTAAAACCACGGACCTAACGCTTTGCTTCATAAAGTTGTGAGTTTCAGGAAATTTTTTTTTTAATAATAGTAGTCATGCATGTCACTTGTGAACGTAACGGGCTATGGAGGGACGCTGCGTTAGACGTCACTTGTCGGTGCGTTGCTGTGTGTGCAGGCCATGTCACACCGATCACGTGGTGTGTGGAGGACGCGTGCAGCCGGTGTATGTCTGGGGACAGAACTCGTCTGCCTGGATTCTTCCTCGAGGTGAGCCAGAGATATCCTTTTCATTCTGCCTCTAAACCCTTTCACGATGTTTCCCATCTCTATCCATCCCATCGACATGCTGAAATTTTCGGTTTCGAAATTTCCTCGACTGAAAACGTTTATTATTTTGTGAGTTACAAATTCTGCAAAGTCAAAGGTAAAAGTTAAAAGCCGTTTTTCTGCTTCTTAGAAATTCACAGCAGTTAACACTTGGATAATAACTCAAAAGTCACAATATTACTGAAAAGTGACATCATGTCAGGATCAATTTTTATCCAATTCAAAATACCGATTATTTCCTTTGAGTCTAACCAGCATAAGTCCCATTGACAGATACAGGTATACCTCTTGGAGGACCCCTAGGCCAGGATTACTTGCTGATGCAGGTGCACTTGAAAGAAACGGATGTAGAGAAAACAGACCATGAGGATTCCAAAGTCGATAAATCCGAATCAGGTGAGAACAAGCAGCCCTCGTCTGTGGGCTTTCCTGCATACTTGGCTTGACCAGTGACGCTGAACTAAATATCCTTATTATTAGTTCCAGGTCATTGGGTTCGACTCATTATCAACATGACAGGAGCTTAATATAATGACATTTCTTTCGGTCACGATTTTTTAAAACATTTTTGTCTGTGACTGTTTGCTGTACTAAATTCATGAAAGGCCAGTACAAAAAGTTCAAAATGTCTACGAGAAACTGTTGTAAATATAGCTACATCTCCATTTAATGACTCCTACATTTTAAAAAAAATGGTGTCATGTTTGGAACTCTTTGCAAACGTCCATGTAACTTTTCATTTCTGTTCTCCTAATACTTAAGACATATGCACTTTCAATAACCCTGAAACGCCACCTCCAGGAATCTTGCCTCAAAGCTCAATATTCAATATTGAAAAAAATAAAGACAGAATTCATATACTTTCACAAATAAATAAGACAAAACTCTTGCAAACGTTTACCGAGAACTGTGGTGTTGTAGGTGTTATATAAAGAGGTCCCTACACCCACACACCTCGAAAACAGGGCATCTCGCTACCTCTCATAATTAATTTATTACTATCTCTTAAAAATAATTAAAAAAATAAGCTAACAATAATTAAGAATGCATTCAACGCACTCGAAGAACGACTGCCTGTTTCTCTTGTTTTTTATTTACAGTAACAGAGAGGGTGTCTCTCGTTATCAACACAACTGAGACCAGGTGAGTGAGTTTCTACGCTGCCCCATATCTCATTTTGAAGTTCGTGGTCTTTTTCTTACTAAACTTGGCTAGATGCTTGTATTTTGTGCAGACCCTTGCTGGAGTTTGGACTTGCCATTCTACAGAACACGGGCTTCATCCCTAAAGGAAGTGAGGGTGAGTATTATTCGTTTTATCTTCGCTACACGCAGTAACATAAGGGCAGTCTGGTGGTGGCTAGAACATTTGTCACTGCTGCACTGGGTCCAAGTTATGATTGCTGAAAATCTAAGAGATATCTTTTTGTTGCATGTGCTTTTTTTTAAATCAGTTGTGACTACAGAGAGTGCATGTCAGTGGCAAAGTGAACAGCCTGTCGTCATCGCTGGCATCCGCCTGCACACTCACAGTCGAGGTGAGGAGACGTGTGGTGCTGTATCGATGGTTCGCGTTGTTGTTGTTGTTTGTTGTTGGCCATGGTGGTGGTGGTGGTGAAGGAGGAGGAGGAAATAGGACTGTAGTCTATTGCTTTAATTGTAACGTCTTTTGACCTGTGACTTTATCTCTCGTCGCTCATCATCCATACCGTCATTGTGTATTGCAGTTTCTCACTGACATCGCATCATCTCGCTCTCACTTGTTGGATCTCATTTTGATGCACATTTACTTCATATCGACAATGTTATTTGCTAAGTCTTTACATCGAGGAGGGGAATAATCTAACACAATATTTCAATAAAATATCTAATAATTGCATAATAATTGTGTAAGTCATCTACGGGGCTAACGTCAACAGCCTCCCCGTGCAGGCCGGTACAAATGTGTGTTCTATACATCAATTGGCTTACCCGTGTAGGTGTGTGGATGGAAGCCTTGCTGGAGCACAAGGGACGGTGGCAGGTTGTTGGTGAGGGCGATCCCTCCCTCCCTGAGGTAAATGTAATTTGATGTCATACTAAGAGAGATGTGTATCGTTCATATCTCGCTGATGGCGACGGTATTTATGAAGCTGATATCAATGACGACTCAAACTGTTGTTATCGGTTCTCTGGAATTTGTGTTTATTGTTTTACAGGACGTCTTACCGGTGAACGGAACGCGCGTGGTCCAGCGAGGTGACTTTCTGGTGAGTGTAAACATGAGATTATTAATTTTATAGACTAAATGCGGACGGAGAGATTGACAGACTCACAGAACACGAATCTGTGACGTCACATGTATGTCGTCTGCTTGCAGGCTGCTCGCTGCTATTTTCGGCAAGACCCAGCGAGAGACATCCCCTTTGGGTAAGACATTTGTTTCTATGGGAACCTACTACTATGTCTATATCATGCGAGACTCGAGCAAAAGTCGTAGACCTGGCATGATAGTGTCTTTGAACCTGTAGACTGACCACGCCACTAACAGCAGTTATAGCTTGTAACGTCATCGATGATCCTGTAAAGTATGATGGGACATTAACCTTCGGATGGCATATATATGTATAGTTTTTCATGGAGTAAAGACCCTTTGCTTCATACGAGATTAAGCAGGCATCCCCACAGTGTTAGAAAGAGTCAAGTTGATCTTTACTACCGTCGTCACACATTATATAAACATTTTCTGTGCTCGGTAATAAGCACGTACGTACCGTATGACAGTTTTACCGACAGCTATTATCATGACCAAAAACAATAAACAATGTCGAACTCAACTGAAACAGTTGGTGCCACAGAAAGGCTTCACCAAGTGATAAAGTATGCTGAATGTACGCAGCAAACACTTGGGTATTTTTTAAATTTATTTCTGTATCTTCCAGCTCGTCTTGGACGGAGGAAATGTGCAACTTGCATGTTCTGTACCTTCTACCAATAGGCGCCGCCCCCAGCATCCGCTTCCAGCTGTGCACCAATCAGGTGCCTTCCATCGCGCTACGTCACCTCTTCCCCAACCTGCCGTCGCTTCGCACTGATATCTCGCCCGTGCCTGAGGATCGCGAAGTTGGCATGTAGAGCCCTCCCGCTGGTATCGGTCTCCACACTCTGCACGTCTGCGGACTGGCTTCACAGGGGAAAACCTCTCACTCGGGCATGCATGCTCTTTCTCGCCAGCCTCCGCACACAGGGACGCTCTTCTGGATTTGTCTACGTGCATTTTTCTTGCGAAAGTCTGTAGCAAAAATACACTTACGTTTCCTGTCGCATGCTAGGTGAAGAGACAATTATTTTTAAATGACACGTCTACAGCTTTGTGCAGTAGGCTACAAAAATAATTATATCATTTGCCTGTGGAACGCTGAATTTCAACAAAACATGTCCTCCCAGTAAAAGCTAGATGGCGGAAAGATTAAGCCAGAACGCTATTATTCAGCTGACTTAATTTGGATCGAAAGTAAAGACGAAGGTGACTACGTACACGACTACACATACTCTCTCTTTGTTAACGGCTCGTTCTTGATGTCAGAGGTTATAGTCTTGTTTACGAGCATGATAACAGTCTTGAAAGGTGACTTTGGTGCCCGATGACAACTACTGAATTCTAGAAAAAAAATCCAATATTGTTCAGTAGAGCAAGAGTGAAATAAAGGCTATACCAAATGAAAGATAATCAGTTTGACTTGTAAAGGTAGACACATCTACCACACATTTCCAACCAAAATTAATTTGAACTGACCAATGGTTTGAAAATCACAAGTGGAAAGACCTTAAAATAAAAATTTATATATTTAATATAAATAATGCATGATACATAGACATATATTTGCATATACTAAGATTGGCAAGTGTCAAAACCATGATGTCTTTCTTACAAGCTGCCACTATACCAACTGAGAGAGATCTATGTATGCTGCATAAGGATAAACAGACATATATAACAAAAACATCAAAGAACCCAAAGGGAAAATATCAAAAACTAAACCTTCCCCTTGTATTTAGTCTCATAGGTGTATCATGTACATAATTCCTGGTGAGTGAGAACTTGACAGAATATGTTATAGTCACATTATGATATTGAATATCTATATTGATCATTATAATGTACCCTCTGCCTCAAGATATGAGAAAAAATGGATATACCAAACCTGAATTTCAACAAAACTAGCACCCATCTGGCTTTTGTTATATTAATTCAAATAAAAAAGAAGTCTTATGCCACATCCAAAATACATTTCATTAATATCTTCATTTATAAACACAAAGTAAATCTAGACTTGCTTATAATTTTTTTATACAAAACATAAAATACTACCACATAAAACAACAAAGACACAGGAAAAACAAGTCCCTGGCCATGTACACAAAATCTTTCATCAACCTCTCATCATACCCTATGCAGAAAGAAGCAGCTAACCATAGAAACATAGGCTATGTTAGTCCCTAACCCTATAGTTGTAACTCACACAAACAGAGAGAGCTTTTTTTTTTAACAACACATGCAATCATACTTAGAAATATATATATACACAAAAGCCACATAGCATACATATAATGACATACTAACAAATATGGCAAACCGTCTAATAAAATATGATGCAGGCAATTACAGATAGTGCCGTTATTTAAGAAGTCACATGGCTAAATGGGAGCCAGCTTCCAAAAGGATATATGTGAGCCATTAGTAAATGCCCCATATTGCTCCACAATAAATCGTGACTTAAAAATGGCCTAAACTTATCCACTATAGGTATTGGCTTCAGGAATCTGCATTTAGTAATAAAAAATTTTACTAGAAGAATAATAAAGTTCAAAGGTTTGTCAACAACCCTCAGTTCTACCAATACCAAATAACACAATTTCTTTACAGGTCCTTATTTCCTCTGAATAGTTCTGGTTATTTAACATATTCCATAGTTGGTCCCAAAAACTTTTACTCAATGGACGGTGCCAGAATATATGTTAAATGGTTTCATTGTCCTGTTTACAAAAACAACAAGAAGGAGATGTAATGAGCTTACATTTAAAAAGAAACGAGTTTGTGGGTAGGATCTGACTAGCATATAATTTGTATATGAATATTTTTGCATTCAGATTATTAAAAGGCAAAGAGTTAATCAATAACAATTAATTTTAAAAAAACGACTAGGTTGCATGTCCAGCAAAAAATACAAATTTTAATTGACTTCATTTTCATTGATCAAGATATAAAAATATATCAATAAAGGAGAAAACAGAGGTACACATACAACAATTTTTCCAATAATCTTTGGTCTCTTTCACATTTATAAATTTCTCCACTATTTATAGACTTAAAATATTATTGTGATAGAACTGTAGCATCTGTTCAAAAAAATTAGCTTCAAAGCACAGACAAAACTGTGCATGCAAAAAATTTAAGGTTTTTACCTGCAGAGTGGTCCTTTCTGCATCTAATGCCAGAGCTCATTGACAATGAACTTGTTGCATCACACAAAATAGTATTTCATATTTAACAGTCTTAGCATCACATAAAAATATATCATTACAATGACTGTGGAGACAACAGTGAGTGAAGTTTGTGTTTTATTATTGGTGCCCTGAGATAAACATTACACCAAGAAACCTAAACATTTTTGGAAAGTAGAAAACTTGAACTTTTCAATAAAAAAAATGAAAATCAACTTTCCCCTGCTTTCCAGCACAGTCATGATCGTGGCCTATTGTGCTAGGAAGGTTAACATATTATGTCATGCGATAGCATAAAATTTTATAATCAAAATATTTAATTCTTAGTTAATATATGAAATTAGAATGTCCAGTGCATCTGAATCATTTTGTGTGGCACATAAAAGCTAGTATTGAGAATTCAGTGTACATGAAGTTTACTAAATATAACTTAAAAACATTATAAATATAAACCATCTAATATCCTAGTCATCTCTTGGCCTAGACATTACTTCTTTGACTGACGATCTCTTGTGGCAGGATCCCTAAGTCCATCAAGGTTTTCAAGGGATTCTGGGATACCTTTTGGCTTGCTGGTTCCAATGGTGAAGTCTGGCCGACCTGTTCGGTATTGGATGTAATGCTGAATAAAGAGCTCAGGATCAATCTTGCATTCCTGGACTACAGGATCTTTCCACATTTGAGAGACCCAAACTGTCAGCAGTGGAAATTTTTCTGATGACATTTCATAATCTGCAATAAAAAATTTAGATCATCAGTGATGTGCTTTTCATGGGCACAGCATGATCTACAACAAACTGGTATTGACTGACAAAACACTGACTAGAAAAAAAAAAAATACTTGGACCTTATTTGATCATTTGGCAAAAGATTGTGGACTATAGCATCAGCCATCTGCAGACTAATCACAGCCCACGTCTATTTAAAAAGTTTAAAAATCATCAAGATATAAAATTACTACAAGGTTATTCAGCTTTATATTATACTGTACATTTTTAAAAACCCCAAGCTTACACGTTATAGTTTTTCTGTGAGAGGCATTTATCAGCCACGAACAATAGGACACACACCAATTTTCATCCTTTTCCAGATCAATTCACTTTTACAAATAAAGTTTTGTGAACAAAATAGTAAAAGCTCAAATATAAATTAATCACATTGATATACAGATATTAAAAAAAAATGTATGAGTAAAAAGTAACCAACCTGTTATCTTCCCTAGCATGGGAATGCGTTCAAACCAGGGCCAAATCATGTAATCAGAAAATCCTGGTTTTGTGCCATTGAAGTATGGAGTGCTGGCTGTCTTCAGAAACTCTTCCATTTTGCCGATATGCTGGTCAAGCCGCTCAGCAAGTTCAAGATCAAGATGACCTGCCTTCAGCAAACTGTAAAATGCTGGAATTCCCTACAAAATGAAAAAAACACACAAATGTCTGTAAAATTTATATTGTTTATTCAAGATGAATAACAGGCACAGCTGAGCTAAAATCACATCATTCAACACAAGATCTTTGAAAATGATGGTTGTGGATACCTTCTTTGTCCAATGGTTGAAATAGATCCGTTCTAAAGCCCTCTGGTAAACATCAGAACTGTACAACTTTGGCTCAGGAAAAGCCTCCTCAAGGTATTCTATATGCATGCAAATAAATGGGCATTCAACTTACATGTATGAATGGACACATAAATATGCACAAACATATAAATGAACATATATATATATGCTAGGCTGCCAAACTATTTTGATTTCAGAAAGAATTATAAGTGCGTCCAAATCTCTCAATGTTTAATTAAGTATACAGAGTATCCTTTTAAATTCTACCAAAAATGCAGGTACCTCTAGTCAATATAAATATTCTTTCAGCACATGCCTAGATCGTAATACCTATATTCTTCAGTTGAAGTAAAGCATTTGTAAAATTAAGAATAATAATAACAAGAATTTGCTTAATGGCCAAATGACACTGCACTCAGAATATGACTTGATGATAAGAGAGATAGAACAAAAGAAAGAATAATCAGGCTTATCCTATACATACGCACAAAAATACACACTACCCCTCTTCCTTGCTAGCTCTCTCTTCCACATTCTCTTTATATCACAGACACAGCCACTGCCCACAATGACTAGACATGACTCTCACACAGCACAGTCAACAAAAGCACATGTGAGCAGGCACAAGTGAATGCGTGTCACTCATGGACACTGTACATGACCCTCACAGACTGCAAAAGGGCACATTCAACTAGTATTCAACTGACACCAGCTATGGCGAGTTCAGGAAGGCTATCGCTTCAGCAAAGAAACTATATCTCAACTGGGAAGTTCTATACCTGACCCCTGAGGGCATGAGACAGAACAGGAATTGGCTGAATGGGAAGCATCCACCACAATCTTCCACTTCTTGGGCATAGATTGAGCCCAAAGGGGGTATAGGTCACAGCTAATACATTGGCTAGATGCATGAACCAACCAGTTAAGTAGGACTTTCTGTTTTTGGATGGAACTGGTATAGCTGACGATGACAGAGAATGTCAGTACACTCTCAATCACTGCCCAGTAAAACTGGACCAGAATGTCCTATCTTATGCCAAATTTCTTCAGATGGCACAGAAAGTAAAAGCGTTGCTTGGCCTTCTTGATAGTGGAAACCACATTGACTTTCCATCTCAGATCATTGGTGATGATGGAACACCTAAATCTAAAGTGGTTGACCTGCTCAATGGCCTTGCTGTTGAAAGTGAAAGGCTCAAAAGGCTATTTATTATTAATCCCCATTAATTAGACTTCTTATTAAACACATTATAATTATTACATGCACAAGATTCCAGGTTATTCAGCATTTACTCAAGTTCAACAAGATTACAAGACTGCTTTATTTGCATCTTGCTGCTTATTGTTAAATATATTGACATTTATACTATGACAATATAAATAATGGTTTATCTGTACTACTGCACACTGTTGTTTATTATTTAACATCTTATACTGAGCAAGATACTGACCAGCACAGATAAGAGACTCAAAAATGTTCTTTCCGTTGTGTATTATGACAGGAACTTCCCCATAGAAGTTGATGTCAAAGAACCAGTCAGGTTTGTTGTTTAAGTCCACATTGACACGATCATATGGCACTTTCTTAGCAGCCAGGACCAAACGGGCTCGCTGCAAGCATGAAAAATACGAAGCCACAAATTGCATGCAGAGTCTCTTTTCATGTGACTCGATCATAATCATGTCCTATTAACATAACATTTACTGTTTTATTAAAGCTTTACATTGTTATTTTCAAGTGTGAAAGCTTACACTTTTTCTTGTCTGCTTTAAATAGTACTGTATGTTATAAAATCTGTGCCAATACACATATATGTTGAAAAATAGACCTTATTAATACTTAATTTACCTCACACCTCTTCGTTTGCCTGGGTGTATTTTATTTCCACAGCAATTTCACAGAAATTAAGTTTATGAGGCAAATATATACAGTTCACTGTGGAAGTGTACGCACCTGAGCGTATGGACACATCCGCATGCTGTACAGGCGAAGGACAGCCCCTGGAGGCAACGGGTCGTTCGGACGACGAAGTTCATCCTCACTGTGAGCCATTTTCTGTCGTTTCTGTTTCATCCAGTCAATTATTAATTATATATATAGTCATTCATTATGGATCATATTATGATAATCAAACTTTCTCGCAGTATGGTTTTCGCGATAGATCATACATCACATTTATTTATGCTTTACAATATTTACCAGTTTTATTTTTCAACAGTTAATTAATCGACGTCCTTCTATAGGTATATCTTTGGTCTTGATATAGTCATCGAAAGATATAAAGATGCGTGAACGCATAGAACAGCATGTGTACCATAACGGTCTGATCTTATGCTAAATGGCTGAATTTAAAATAAAATAGAACTTACTGAAAACCGCCGTCGCTGAATTTCCACCTTGAGTTCGTTGTTTTGCGCAGTCACTGCCTGATATCTTCCTGCTGGGGAACACTTAATTGTGAACAATTTATCGTCTGCTTGGTTGTTTACTGTTCCCGACAAACAGGATCTGCAGTTGGAGTTTCGCTGAAACTAGATCAAAACACGACCGTTTATTGGTGGAGCGCATTCTGGATCACGGAACCAGTTTCAGTTTCATTGTTTACATGACGTGCGCATTTGTGACTGTACGTCCGGGAACAGATCGCTATGTCATTGTTGTTGCTGTTCTTTTTTTTAAAAAGCAGTGCCAAAAAAATGAAGTGGCTAAGAAACGTTTGAAACGTTTGAAAGACGTGATCACGAATGTCAGTGCTTTAGCAACCCGGCCTTTTTCCGAGAGAATTAATGTACGCATGTGACCTTTCACCCGCAACTATGGAAACACCCGGCAGCTTGATTAAGCAATTGCGTTTTCTACGTATCTCTGCTGCGAATGTGTAATGGAGCTTCCTTCTGAACGAGTCTCTGTTGTCCATTAAGGCTTGGAGGTTTGTCACCGTTTGTGCCCGAGTCAGGTGTCAGAGCAACTGACTTCCAAGCCCCCTGCTATATATATGCCTATAGGCACCGACAGCAAATACATAAGAGGCAGCAACACAGTACACCACCAAAGCAAACCTGTCAGACCTCATATAGATTAAAAACAGGAAAAGAGGACAGAAACACAATTCACTACCAAAACAGACTTGGCAAACCTAGACACCAACAGAAAATGAGAGCACAAACAAGAGCTAGCTATATATAGTATCCTCCATCCTCCACAGTGCGAAATCACAGCGCGATGTGGATCGAAGCACTAATTTCTCCTCCAAACTCAACAACATCTTGTATAAGGAGGTTGTTTCTTTTAATTTGGAAGTGAGAGTGGATAAAATGAAGGCAAGCCAGCCGCAGAGTGAAGTGCTGAATAAAAGTCTACAGTTAAGCGGAAATTCCATCTTTGTTGCGTTCTCGTGCGACTAGCCCAACCCTAGGTAACCATCAGGGAAAGATGTGTTGTTTACATCATCATAACAAATAAATATTAAAAATCTTTCGTAATCTCAAAAACAAATATCGATCTCTTGTGGTATATTAAAAATAACATGTAAGATAATATCGTTTGTTTTATAACTTTACAAATATTTAAGACAACTTACAATCAATAAATCAATATACAAATTTTCTTTCTATTGGCGTCTAAAATAACTGATTGAAAAATATTGTATCTGACTGAGATTTACCATTTTTTCCCTGAAAGCCGGCAGTCGGAGAAATATTCTGCTCATTTTCACCGACTGAATGAAACTCATCTTGTCACCAGACCGTAAACAATCATGTGGAGTGCAGTTTTTGTGGTATTGCTGTTATTTCTGTACCTTTCTTGTCTTACTGATCAGGACCATTTCCAGGAAGGAACTCATACCCAGATTGTGTTTTTGGCCATTCTCTTGTTACTGTAATTTCAGTAATGTAAGGGCAGACAGACGTCATAGTTGACGTCAAAAGACTAGTATGACGTAACGAGAGAAGCAGACATGCAAAAACTGATGAAGCCGTCGGAAAAAGAAGGACGCAACACTTTGCTGGCGATGTTCCTGCGTCTGATTTGAGTGAGAGGGAAGAAGTTTAGCCTCACCAGGAAGAACAATGCTTTATTAGTCAAGACAACTGAAAGCATCTACCTTGCCCATTAGTGTCTTCTTTGCACATGAAATCATCTCCAATTAATCTTTTCGCATAGAAGCCTAAAGAAAAAAAGAGGACGCCCCTTTCATTATTAAACAAATAACTCCACAAGGATGTGCTTTTCCTTCAACTCACCAGGGAAATCAATGAGATATTAAGACAACATGAACCTAAATCCTTGTATCGGTCCCTTCGTGAACATTTTGAAAATTTCACAGACTGGCAACATTAAGAATTTGGGTCGCCCAAATGATTTCTAACGTCAGCTTTGCTGGGGCCAAGACAATCAAAGTAAAACATTTGGAAAATCTCAAGACTCATGCTAGACTACTTTTCGCAGATTTTAGTTCTGCATATACTTTCTAGCTTTGAGAGTGATTTCTGATTTTGATCTTCCTCATCAACTGGTTTTGTGAATGGTAGATTTTTTTTTACTTGCAGACAACGGAGGGTTTCTTGTAAATAGTCACTATTCTGATAGGTACAAGAACTGGACTCCCACAAGGCTGTTGTCTATCACCCCTGTTGTTTGTTATGTACACTGACAGCTGCAGAAATATGGAGGATAACATCTACCTCATTAAGTTCTCTGCTGATGCAGCATTATAATAATAACAGTTGGCTTGTACAGCGCCTTATCTCCCCTGTGGACAAGCTCAAGGCGCGTCACAGATGGTGCGACGTGAGCATAATATGTGACGTCAAAACAAAATGACGGTACTCCAAGCAGAAGGTCAGCGTCTAAAAACAACATGAACACAATCTGCAGGCCAAATCATGCACAACCACAAGTCCAACACGAGAAGGACGTCAGATGAGACAAAAATATAACAGAGCCCTGTCCTTTGTCCCTTCCAGCAGTTAGGCGAGGGAACATCACTCTAATGATCATGTATACAGGTACTGTATGGTCCGGCTTGTCTGAAAGGGTAAGTAAATCTGTCAATGAATGACTGATTCTGTTCGACGAGCCGATCCATAACACGGGTACCCCTCAGGGATGTGTGCTTTCCCCATTCCTGTTCTCTGTATACACAAATGAGAGTACCATCAACAATGCTATATTCTCAATTTTGTGAAGTATGCAGATGACATATAGCCCGGCCCTGTGGCCTGCCTCAAAGACAAGCAGTCCTATCACGGTACCTGCATGGCCTGCGTGGGGAAACTGGAGGACTGGTTTGACCGCGGCTTTATGGAGCTGAACGTGAAAAAAAAATAATAAAACGGAGGAGATGGCCTTTTGGAGAGCACGTGATGGAAGAGATGGCAGTATCTCTCTCTCCCCACCAATCCAAATCAAAGGACAGCAGGTACAGAGGGCTGCCAGTTACAGTAATTTTCGGAAGGCTGTCCTTTAGTGATCACGTGAACCAAGTGTACAAAAAGGCTCAGCAAAGGCTGCATCTTTTAAGGAAACTCCGCAGCTTCATCGTCAGCTGGAGACTGTTTACAGGTCTCTTATTGTGAGCATCCTCACATTTAACATCACAGCCTGGTATAGCCACCTCCTCGTCAAAGAAAAGGCAAGGCTGGCCAGAGTCATCCCCAAGGCAAATAAAATTATAAGTACATCACAGATGCCACTTTCTGACATGTACCTTCATTCAGTTAGAAAGATGGCATATAGCATCACCCCAGACCAAACACGCCGACTCCATTCCTGGGATTCATTGTCACTGCAGACAGGACTCTTGCTAAACAATTCACAACTGTCTGTCAATCTGTCTTTAATGAACTACGCAAGATCATCACCATCCGTCATTTTCGGTCTACAAGCGCCACCAAGACTTGTCTGTGCGTTTGTTTTATCCAGACTTGATTACTGCAATTCCTTGCTTGCTGGCTGCCCTGAATACCTTCTTCACAAACTACATAACTTAATAATCGATTCTTCCCTTTCGCACACAGTGGCACTGCTACCTTAGCATCTGCAGATCAAGTAGTTCTAGGGTAAGGCTCTCAAGGCTCTGGTGCATTATAAGCCACTTGAGATCCGCTCAACGATGTGACGGTTCACTTCCAGCTCCAAAATAAAGAAAATGTATTCATAGACAATAGTTTATTATTGTAATCTTCACTTTGAACATATTGAAATATACAACACAAAAATTATTTATCTATCTATATCTGTGGCAATGAACTACCATGAAAATATGTACAATGTCACCAAGTGTATTGCATATTTTCCAATTTCAGCTATTTTTAGGCAGCTTGGCGCCTATAGAAATTTTTATTGTAATCCACTAAAATCTATCTTCAATCTTAATGTTTTGTAAGTGTTCGTGTCTACTTTTCATGCATAAAAGTGCCCACAATGGCCACAAATAAATGTGTACACACAAGAGCTACTATCAAAATTCCAGGTCACGGAGTTGTCATTTTGTTAACCCCTTTCTCTTCAAAACATTTGCTGCCTGCAGCATACAAA
>SRHC01003447.1:0-73508 GCA_004794325.1 Pomacea maculata | reverse complement strand
TCATCCAAACCCATACATAAACACTTGCAAACACTCATTTCACTGACTTGTTAACAGGAATGCTGATGGCGTTCAGAAAGAGCCACTGGCCAACATAGTGCAGATACAAGCGAAGCCAGAAGATGATTAAAAATAACAGGATCATGAACCAGAACTCCTGACTTCGCCACTGTGATAGACCCAACTCTGCTAGAAACATGCGTGCAATGTAGTTCATCTTCTCTCGTCCTTTCCTGGCCAAATGACCTTTTGTTGAAAATGGTGGCCTAAAACAAAAAGGTAAGAATACAATTTATTCCCGGCATTTGTATGCAGCAGTTCCTTCACTAGGTAGTTCTTTCATTAAAAAGAAAAATCTCAAAACTGTTGGCTTAGCAGCTAATGATCAGGCCCTGATGAAATTGGCATTTCAATATGTCAGGATTGAATGTTAAATGCTGTATTTTATGCAGTTATTACATGTCATTGTGAAATTATTTGCTTTCTATAATATAGACATGGAATGGACATTCTGTCATGTGGATGCTGTAAGAAGTGTTAATAGTTTATTTTTATCTTTGTTTATAATTTAACATAAAGTTCTACCTATTATATCATCTGCAACTCAAAACTGTACTTGCAAAAAGTTTGGAAATATCCATAATGAGTGAGAAAGTCATGATGATACTGTCATACATTTTATGATATTTTCATCTATGAGACCTACATATATTTTGTTTGATGACTTGTTCTTTAAAGTACATTCAACAGGCTTAAGATGTGGCATTTGCTCATGTAAAACAGTTCTAAAGTTATTAAAATGTCACCCAACTCTCAGCTCTATTTAAAGGTAATTTTACTTATAGCTTTTAGTACAGTCCAGGTAATGCTTATATTTACTGCACAGAGAAGGTATGCTGCTCCAGTTCCTCCAGATGAGTTAAGCTGCGTTCTTTCTTTTCAGGTGCCAACAACTGCGTCCGTGGTAGCATCGTAAAAATTCTTTTATAGTATGCATCTGCTGGATTATTCAGGTACCGCTGTGATACATAGAGAAATTACTTCTGTTCAGGATTTCTTGAGAAAAAAGGCATTTAAGGTATGGTTGGATCTGCTTAAGACATTACTGGGTGTGGACAAACATACTTTTTTTCTAATTAAATGATGAATACATGTTTGGTGTGTAAGTCTCACACAACCTATACTTTTCCTACTTTTCCTAAATCAGCCAGGCATTTTAGAACTTTGGAAGTCAAATTATGCTTTTATAATGATCTGACATCCTAACCCCAAGCAGTCCTGTCTATCAACTAAAGTTAGTGGAATTAAAAAAAAAATTATCATTTTATCAGTGGGGATGTGTGTGGGGTCTATCGCAAAACTCAAATCCTATTTAGTGTTAAATAATGCACATTCTCTCTCACTTTGTCACTCACTCACTTATTTGGCAAAGATCAAATTACCTTGTAGTACATGCCATTCATTCCAGGAACAGGCTTAAAGTCACGTTCTTTCTGAAGGGCATAGATTTCATGAGGGTCTCTGGACACGGTCTCTGCTTCTTCATCAGAGCTGTCATCAAATTTGAGTCTGCGAGTGTCACGATTGATGATGCGTGAAAGAATTGTTGTTCCAGCCGAGGGCTTTTTCTGTCAAAGGCAAAATAATGTTGCATCAAGGCAAACACTGGGTTGCCAAGTTTAAAAACTCCTTGGTGATTTGAGCTTCTAATAGTTGATGTTATTCTCCATCATAAGTTTTGAAGTCAATCATTTATTTCACTTACAGATCGTTTCTCACCTGCAATCTTTTTTGGAGGGAGAAACAACTCAGAATGTTCTATCATTGGCAAAATGTTCCTGCTTAGGACTGCAAACATGCTTATATCTCTTGAGGAAACAATATGTCCTTAAATTTCAGGTGACTGGATTCTCCAAGCATCTAAGGATGTGAATTTTCATAGAACCACATTTCCTCATAAAAAGAGGCTGTAAGGAATGAGACGTTACACAAATAACCATACAAAATGTTTAACTAAAGAATTTTAGAATAAAACAAGGTAGGGCACAATTATACATGTAAAATATTAAGGATTTTTAAGGTTTCCGGAGGTTTCCTGGTGTCAAGCCAAAAATCGGGCATGATAATACTTTCCTAATTTTTGCAATTTGGTGTGTTATTCTCAGTACCTACCTTTTTGTCCTGAGTCTTTTGCATTCTTGCAGCAGTTGAAGTGGTTGTGCGCAGACTTGCATTGCCACTATCTCCTGTACTGCTCAGACTCAGTTGTGAGATACTGAGCACAAATTCCAACCATTTATCAAAAGCCAGTTTTTTGCAAGCATCTATATGGTAAATATGTGCACACACACAGACAACAGTTAGGCATTGCATGCATTCTCTTGTCACTCAGGTGTAGATGCATATATAGCTGAAGCAGAGAAGAACAAAAAAAATCCCCTGACAGCTTACCCCTGGCTGGCCGAGTCTGAACCAAGATCTGAAGAAGATCCTGGAACAGGATCCTCTCCATCTTTGTTTTCCTCCCAGCCAGTCTTGAGGCGATCTGGATGACCCGTTAATCCAGATGTGAACTGCAGCTCAACTTCATACTCCTTCTGGCCAGCAAAGTACCTATAGTTCACAAAAAATCAGGCAACATGTCCAACACCTGATGCACAGCCCACCAGATCATATCAGCTGTGTGCACCAGTATACATACTGTCTTGGAGACAAACAGTTTCAACTGTATATCTATTGTTCTTGATACTACAGCAATCTTATGGATAATACCCTATCAGGAACATCTATGAAATATCTATTCTTCTATGAATGCTAAGTGAAAGTGAAAAGCTCAGTAATTGTTCCACAGTAACTAAAATCTGAAAATGAACTCATGAAAGCAAGCCTGAAAACCACCATGGAAACATTTAGTTACCCTCACCTCGGAAGCTTAATGACATGAAAGTACAGGTTACACAACCAATGGTCCAAATCAGAGGCCATCAGCTCCTCAATCTTTTCATGTTTTGATATGTCTGCATCCATCTGACCGCGTAGCATTGGACACTTGTACCTGAAAACATTTTTCAATGTCACATCCATGGTTATCTTGACACCTATCCCTGTCTTTCCCCACCTACCCTTTCACATCCTTCAAAATCAGGAAAATCATTCTGAACAAAGTTTAACACCAGAATACTGTAGTGGTCTGAGAAGCTAAAACCTAGACAGTTGAACTTCTTCCAACTGTGGAGAATGAGGTGAGAAATGTGAGGTACACATGCAGTGCTTTCTACACCCATAGTCAGAATCACTATAGCTGTCTGTTCCTATAGTCAAACACCATAGCTGTCTATACCCCTCATCAAACTCACCATAGCTGTCTATGTAACAGGATGACCTACCACATGGCTCACACTCACATTCACTCTGTAAATAACACTTGAGCCCCTAGCCGTAGGTTGTTGGAACCTCTTTATTACGGTGACTGCTTGCTGGCCGCCTGAAGGATTTAGCTTAAGACTGAATGTAGCTCTGAACACAGACTTAGTCCTTGGTCAACCAGGCTGCTGGATGGCGATGACTTGTTGCAACTTTCTCTCAAGCTGCTCTCTCTCTCTCTCCCTTCTCTCCTCCTCATCCTCCCTTTTACATCCCCCAGAAATGGTAATGTGTCATGGATATCAAGCCATATAGAACAACAGCGTTGGTTGTGTCCACCTATTGGGTAGGGGTGTTGGGGCTGAGTGCCGCCCCTTCCTTCTCTCACAGCCCCTCTGTTCCCCCTTCCTATCGAAGTGGCCTCATCTGCATCCCTACTTAATTCATTTTACTTTTCCTTTCATTGTCCCTTTAAGATAATTTATTCATTTACCATACTCTTTCTAAGCTTAAAAACTTTTCAAACTGCTCAAAACAGTAACCACACCATGATCTACTTTACTACTTTACAACCAATTCTGTTCAATGTAATCTTTGAACAATAGTCTGCATTATACAGTATTTTAGCCTTAATTATTTTCCAACTCACTTTCCTTCCACAATCTCAAATTGTCCATCACAGATGGGGAAGGCACCCCAGCCTACAACACGGTCGGTGTTGACCACTGAGCCACGCAGCAGAAAGAGTTCAAACATCAGTACCATTCCTGGGCGTAAAGATGCTTTTGCAGGTAAGACAGTAAACAGATTCTGCTCAACCTGTAAACAAGTCATCATTTGTTGATCATCATTGAAAATTTATAGGTGTGACACTATGTGTAATGTAACAGTGTAAATATATAGATCTGACACTTTAGAATAAATTTAAATGGGATATATTTTGTGTGTATTGTGGTTTATTCATGGTTACACTCAATCCCCTTGATGGTATCCTCTGGGTCATTGCTTAATGCAAAAATTCACTAAACCTAAAATATACTACCCCCAAATTGAAAAGTATATCTGCAGTATATCTGCAATTCATAAATAACAAAACAAACAGATGCCTGTTTCACAAGATATAGCTTGATGTTATTGTGGAAAGATTTAGGGATTACATTGCAAAGAAATTTCACCTTCATCTCAACATTGTGGAAGTTGCCTTCATGGAAGAGAGGGAGAGTGGCACCCCCCCACTGCTGACCTCGAAGTTTTGACCATCGCATGGAATGTCCACCAAGGCGGTTATACAAGGACACCATCAGTACATACCGCCCAGCTACCAACATAAAGGAACATAACAACATAATAAAAACATTTCTTCAAGGTAACAAACACAGGTATTCTTTAATGTCTGCTAATGCTTGGATAAACTAATAACACAAATTGAAACAAAATTCAATGCCAAAACAGGCACAATCATCATTGTGGCAACAAAATGCACAAACACCAAACTGTTGACATCTATATATATATATCTACAAAATGTTGTAACATTGGATTGTAGTCCTGAGGACCATTCACCACACCTGCCTCCCTGTGTCATGGTCTGCATGGTTTTATCTGCCATCATACCTCTATGATCAAAGCAATCTTTGGTCATGTTGTTGGAAAATGAACTTACACATTACCCTATACCTACCATGCAAAATGACTTCTAGCCTAAAGTAATACACTGCATATTCTTTTTAAACAGTCATAAGGAAAAAAAAACTCATGGCATCATTATTTGATAACCACAGACTTGAGCACACTATTGTGATATGTAGATTGTTACAGTTGTTTCATGTCCAATATTGGTTCACAAACAAAATATCAATGTATTATGTTTGAGAAGCTTAGGAAAGTTTTGCAAGAAGTCAGAAGTGTAACAAAGAAAAATGAATCTTTTGTTCTAAAACCACTGACCTGGCAGCTTGTCTTTGACTCCACGAAGGCATTTGACTTTGATTTGAATAGGCTGGGGTGTTTTGTTCCAATCAACCTTCCATCTCCGACCCCTGACACCTCCATACTGTCCCTCAGATGTCATAAGGTCCCCAAAGAAAGTCTGTTTTTAAGACAGTAACGCTTTTGAAGTAAGGTAGCTTTTAAAAAAATGCAACAGTGACACCAACACTGTAAAATTACTTCTTTTACTCTCTTCTGTAAAACCCTGTCTAATCAGATTTTTGTTGAAATAAGTATTTTAATAATCAAGAAATGCCTGTAACTGTAAAGTAAGAATGAAAGTAATCCCCAGTTCTTAAGTGCAAATGTACAAGAAGTCCATCCTTAAAAATGTCTAAATCTGTTTTTTCCAGAAGTGAAAGATAATTAATATATTCTATTAGGACATGCTATTAGGATGCTATTATGTCCTCATTACATGCTTGTCCCTCAGTGAAGTGCCCTGTAACCAGCCCCCAAAGTTCCTTCATAAAATACTTAGCATCAGAATCATGCATTAGCTGCTACATGCTGATCTCTGCCTGACCCTCCATCTTAAGGACAGCATGATATGTCAGTAACATACCTTACATTTTTCTTAATAACAGGTAAAGCTGTGCAAATCAAGTGATAAGCAAATTCCTGAACACCACCCCACATCCCCCTCATCCCCCTCTGACATAATTACCTTAACTTCTCCTTTTCTGTCCTCAACGACTGAAATAAGCTGACTCTCAGCCTTCCGAAATCCACGATGGAGACGCTCCATCAGTAACTTCTCTCGCTGCTTAAGCAGTTCCTGTATGGAGGAAAAAGTTCATAAATCTCTTATGACTTGACATTGCAGTCTTGAAAATTACAAAGTAATGTGGGGACAATTCTACATTTTGAGGGACAAGGAAAATGCTTACCTCCCTGTTAGCAATTTCTTTGCGCTTGTCCTTGACAAACTGCGCCACTCGAAGTTTGACCTCCTCTTCCCGCTGGAGCAGTTCTTGAAGCCTTTGTCGCTTAGCAACAGCCTCTTGTTGTAGGTAGGCCACATGCTCATCTCTCAGTCGCTTCTCCTCCTCCTGTACTTCCTCCAGAGAAATGCTTCCCAGCATCACCACATCCTCAGCCACTGCAGCCTCAAAATCTGCCAGGTAAGCAGCCACTTCTTCTTGCTCAATTTCAAGCCGCAGCTCTGCAAAAAAGCAAGACAGCCATTCCATGCTGATACTTATAGAGCACGCCACAGAATGTTTCACCTTACTAAAGATAAAGCTAATGTTCCATAGCCCTGCGGACATTGTAACAGTGAGCATGTCTAGGGTATGAGAAGCCCAAACCTTCTGCTGTCTTTACCTCCCCTGATAAACGAGGTATTCATTTCTATTAAGCAGCTTTTGGGTGAGCATGGGGAGTTTTCCAACCACAGGCCTGAACAGACCTGAAAAGCCTAATGTTCTGCTCCCCAGTTTTGTGGAGCCTCCTAGCTCATTATGTAATCTGAATATCAACATCTTACAGAAATTAATAACAAGGGTTCAGTCTCACAATTAAGGCTGCCTTCAACCTCAAAGCAGCATGACCATATGTTACTGCATCAGAATCACTTTTTGCACCAAAGGCGTATCTGTGTTCATATCCTTAATTTACACCAAATGCTCTAGTCTCACCTGGTTTGCACTACCTGTAATGAGACTTCCTTGGCAGTGGATAATGGGTATGTCACATAAACTTTTGAAATACACACATACATATTTGTCAAATAACCAAATAGTCACTAACTTCATCAGAAGAAGTGTCCAAAACATGCACATGCTTGTCCGATTTTATGTTTAAAATTGTTAACTCTTTGGAAGAAAATTTGTACCGAGTAGTAGTTGTGACAGAATAATTACTACACATCTCAACTCCAAGTGATAAACTATATATGACAAAAGTTTACACTATGAAACTAAACATAATATTTTACCAGAAATCCTTTCATAATTTGGAATATGTTCTGGTTGTGTAAAGAGGGATGGTGGCTGTCTGACACTTTCAAGGTTTGTCTCTCCATCCTCCAGTGTCTGCAGGAGATTGTGAAGATCTGGCAATGTGTCATCTCTCTGCAGTGGCTCTGTAGCAATTATAACATATTATTAACATTATGTTATGGTCTTTGCTTTCAGTCATCTATTATAGTATTGTACCTGAATGACCGTAAAACCTGCAACAAACATGAATTTTTTTTAAAATAAAAAAACTGAATTTATTTAGGCTTGCTTCCAAATAACATTACAAATTCAATTATTAATAATAAGATATAAGATATATTTTAGCCCTCCATGTATGTAGACATGTCATTCACCAAAGATGAAAAAGAGACTTGGAGTCAGAGTGAAAGAGACAACTATGTGCAGTGAAAGTGAAATAGAGACAACTATATACAGTAAAAACGAGTAACAATTACACATTGAAAGTGACAGAAACAACTGTATACAGTGAAAGTGAAAGTGTGAAGACTGGGCTGGATTAGCTGATGATTGAATTCAAGTGAATCTGAATTCAAAACTCACAAAAGAGACATCCTTTCTATAATATTTAATATGCTATGACACAAAGTCAGTCACAAATTGACAGTGAGCACTCATCAAGAATACATGCTATTCAGTGCCCGGAAGCTGATGAAAACAAAGAAAGAAGTTTACTGCTTACTTGGATTCCTATAAAAAGAGAAAAAATGTTTTTTCACTGTTTTAGATCTAGTGGGGTGTGCACAAAATATTACACAAAGATCGACCTACTGAGTAGAAGCTAACTGTTATCATGAACATAACCTTACCACACTATGCAACAGATCACAGTTTAAGCTATTCTTATTGTTAATAGCGGTTTCACACCAATATTTACATCTTGCTGTAAATAGATTATTTTAATATTTATGATAGTTATTGTTTATACCATATATAAATTCTTCTTCGGTGGGCATATCAATGCCATATTTTCTGGCTTCTTCTGTGTCTATGAGTGTAGCCTCGACTGTTGTCTACAAAAAACACAAATGAAAATAAGTAAGTAAAGGCTTCATAATATGTTTGCTTATTTGTTTATTTTGTAAAATAGATAAACAGACTATATACCAACTAAAATATATGGTGTTATCAAATGGTTTAATTAAATTACTTTAGAAGTTACAGGTGCTGGCACATAAAATCCTATGCTGTACAATGGTCTAACCCTCACTTGATACCACATATAATGTTAATAACACAAATAAATAACAACAATGATCTGTATACATGTTTAAACTGGTATTTTTATAAATTTGTAGCCAAAATATGATGTATCAGGGCTTCTGCTTACGCAAAAAATTGCGTACAGTACGCATTAAAAGTTCGGAGGACCCCTTCCATTTTCGTCAATGGGGTCCCATTCAAAGCTGGGCGAAGAACAGGGACCCCTTAAAAATCTGAAGAAGGGGTCCCTGGGACCCCAAAGAATTTAGCCCTAGCAGAAGCCCTGATGTATAGATATGTATGAAGTAAAATTACTTTGGTTTTAAAAGTATTTTCTGTCCTTTTTTTCGCAAAACGTGGAATCATAAAAACTCTAATATTAGTCATGAGCGTTTTGATTATCAATTGATTAGTCTTTTATTATCAATATTCACTGTAATATGGGAAAGGCTGAGAGAGCGAGAAATAGCGGAAAAAGCAGATACCTGTTTTGCATTCACGAAGTCCGTTGTGCTTGTGCTAGCGATGGTATTATCCATGACGAAGACAAATTGTTAAGCTCAACTGTTGCTTGAATAACAAATGAAGTTTTCTCCTAAATATCAAAACAAATTCCTTAAGTCGAAGCTAGCTATAGGAACGAATCCTATTTAGAGATTAAAATGTACACATAACAACATATATTTGTTCTTTTAATTGTTAATCTGGGGACGAAATGTATAGATAAAACTAAAAATTACCTTTGAAATACTTCGGGCTCATTGACACTCGCTAAAATTAGCTTAGATAGCCACCATTTTCAAACGTTACTTTAGAGACAGTGACGTCAGCGGTGGCAGGTGTAAATTGCACCTCCTCCAAATCCATGTAGCAGCCTTTCGCTATGTAAATCAGTAGCAACATTTTTGTTCAGTTATTGTGACTGCGATCTATTCTACTAAGCACGACCCTCAATTGTTACATGGCATTTTAAAGAACACCGCCCTTTCTCTGAAGAGTCTTTGCTCGGAGTTCTAGAATTAACTCGATCTCTCCGTGGTCTTTGTACGTGTATGCGCGCATGCATGGGTTAGGCGATGTGGAAATGCACCTTTTAATTGTGCGCTTGTAGTAGTGCATATTTTCTTCTAGGAACTCTTAAAGGAGAAAGGAAGCCACAGTTTTAATCATCGAAGGCAACCCTACTTAAATTTGGTGTAGGTTTCGGCCACGGGTAAGAATATGTCGACGTACCTGCAGTGCTGCATTTATAATATCCCTTTCTACCTCAATTAATATATTTAATTGATTTTTTTGATTTTCAAAAGAAATCAAAGTTTGAGAAGTTGCGAGCTCCAATCAAATATGATGTGCTATGATATTTTTATCCAGTGATCGTATATTAGCACATTCTCGTGTAATATATGCCACGACAATATCGAGTTAATTCTTCTTCGGTGTGCAATATATAGTTGCGGTTGGTCCTTTGAGCAGCCGAATGCAGGCATTTCGCATTTCTCATCATCTTAGTTTGTTAATTGGATGATTGCTTAATTCTTTATACGGCTAAGTGGTATAAACTTCTATCCGTGTACGTGCTCCATCAACTACGTCCGCGGTACCGGTCAAGGGACGATCGAATGACAATTACGGCGTGTCACCTTCCAGGGGTCGGGATCCATGTCTCTGAGAGGCGCCGTCCTGGAACCCTCTATAGTTCAAATGATCTCTTTTCAAATAATTTTTGCCGAGTTAAATGAAGGCCAGAGAATATATAGATATCTATGATCGATCTCTTGTAAGGCTATATAAAAAAAAATACGCCTGTGCAAACCCGACTAAAAAAGCAAATATTTATCTCAATAGAGCAGTGGTTCTTAACCTTGTTTGAGGTACCAAACCCACAAGTTTCATATGCAGTTATGCACATTCATCGAACCCTTCTTTAGTGTCTTCACGAATTGTGGGTGTGTCTTGACCTCCGTGGCGGAGGATCCGCCGAACCCCTGAGACCGACTCACCGAACCCGGTTAAGAACCACTATAGCAATAGAGTGAATATTATAAGTTAAGCAGATGACGTATAGTCATGCACTATATAAGTTAATTATTATCGAATCACTTATATATCTCGAATTTTTCTGAGACAGTATGGAAATTAAGAGGAAGTAATTAAAATCAATCTTTTTTGGTTTGCATCGAAGAATATCGATCTGCAGACAAATTCAAATTCTCAAATGCACAAAACACACAACCACTTTTTATAAGTTTATTTGTTTTGATTAAGTGAAAAACATGTCTTCCGAAAATATCTTGCCTGTCAAGAAATGCAACTGTGTAAAACATCTCAACAATAATCACCACAGGAGTGTGATCACGGACCACCTCACTGCGGTTCAGAAGACTCGCGGCGGAAGTTGAGCTTGTAACTAGGGCCCGACACCTTGTTTACATCCGGTCGCTAAATATAGACACACCTTGTGTCCCGGTATCTGGGTATTGATCTCATAGCCACACCGCCAGCTAATGTCTGCAGGAAAACACCATCAGCCTTTCAACCTGTTCGAACTTCCTCCGCTTGGATAATATGTTTGGGTCCTTGTTTGTGAAATGAAGTTTTAAAGATACTCAGCTCGCTGGGTGGTCGAGCGGCTTGCAATGGACTTGACGCAATTAATTTCAAAATTTAAAAACGAAAACTATGGTGGGCACGGGAGTAGTCCCTAAAGACGAAATGTACTTTGATTAACATCGGAGAAGTAAGCAGAACTTCGAGGAGGAGAAGGGCACAGATTTTACTGATTGTATAATTGCTCTTCAGAGAGAAGCAATTGATTGAACAAGTATGTGCATTCCATCTCGGTATTAATATTTAGTTCTGTTAGATTTTCCTTCACTTCAATTTAAATTTAGTTTTATTAAGATTTTGACAATTTGCAATTATTAAAGCTTAATAAAGTTTTATTAGTATTTTGCATTAACAACAGGTATACGTTAATAAATTATATATATATACTTCATAATTAATTAATCTATCAGATCATATATAGACATTTAAAACAATTTAAATGTTGGAAGTGCGATTCAAATCATGATCATGATATTATTTGCAAGAGATCTTGGCATTTTTAAAGTTTTACTTCTTTTTTATATGTATTTGAGCGTGCATTTTTAGATTGAGCACAACTCATCCATTTCATAAGTTTTGCATTCACAGCTCAATCCGTTGATCTGTCTATTTTGCACACATATATCAATTTTTTTAGCAACTTTATTGCTGTTACTTCTCTATAAATCTTCTAAAATTTCAATTTCTTTAAGTTGTAAAGTTAAGGATCGAAATTGCTAAAGATTTACAGATTTTTAGCTAAGAAATATTTTTAGCATCCCATGATATTTATCTGGTGATTGTCTCTCTCTTTCTTTCTAGTCATGCCAATAAAGGATCCACGCAGTTATGTTCAGTCAAAACCATTGCCCATCAGCCCTCAGAAGGGACTGAAGATTCAAGCTCGCAGCTTTGAAGTCTACAATCCCACAGATCCTTCACGATCAGTGGTACGGAGCCAGAATTATTTGCGGCGTTCTGCACAATTGTCAAGTCAAGGGTTTCGTTCCGTGAACTATGAACCTTATCATGGAATTGGTGATCCTTTTTATCTGGACCATAAGAAAATGATTCTTCATGCCTTGGGACAGTGGGAAGAGGTCAGTATAATAATTTAAGCTAGTTAGATTATTTTTTAAGACGGAGGAGAGCAAAACTAAATTAAAGCACTGCTTTCCTGAGCGGTTGAAAAAAATGAGCGTTTCTAAACCTTTCTAGCAGTGGTTTTACCAAAGTTATTTTAGAAGTTAATAATTCTATGAGAGAACACAAAGAGAGAGATAAGTATAAAGAGAATAAAGAAGGGGGGGGGGGGTAGGTAGATACAATAAGAAAGAAAAACAGAGATGATATAGAATGGACACAGGGAAGACAGAGGGAAAAAAAAGAGCATTTAGAACAGAAACAGAAGACAAAAGGGAATTTTCTCTTTCAATTTCAATTGCTTATTTCTGGGATGGAACTAAATTTATGTTAACTTTCGAAAGTGCAAATTGGCAATGCTCTTCAAATTTCAAGACATTTGAGCAGAGCATGCACTACTCTCCATCACAGTATCACAAGGGCATATGGCTTTCAACACCGTTAAATTATTTTGCCCTCTCAGTCACCCATTAGGTGAGATTGATTTATGATACAGACCCAGTCTGCACTGGGCAACATGCTTATTACACACACGTCTCACTCTACGCACTTCTCTCTTCACTCCACCACCATGTGATGAATCACCTCTACTGTGGCTATTGATTTACAAATATGAGTTGTAATAAATTTGCCGAATTAGTGGAAGACTCTTTATGAAATCATTATAGCTTGGGAAAACGTAGCTCAATTGGGAATGGAAGATTATTGATTATGCTGCTGAATGCGTATGTGGTCTCCAAGACCAACTAATATTACAGCATTTCGTGGTTATTTTGCTGACACACACACTCTCTCTCATAACTGCACCATATACATGTGTGCACATGAAGTGACATCAGCAGCTCATTTATATCTTCTTTAACACAATTCAATTTCCACAAATCCCCCACCCTTCCCTACACTTAAAGGAAAAACACAAGCAAGTAAGAGAGGGAAAAGCATGTGAAAGAGAATTAAGGAAAGAAAGAAAGGAAAGACAAAAGATTTTTAGAAGTCAACCGCGTTGCTTGCTTCCTTGTCACCATGTCAAGTATACAGCTACAGGAGATATGGTGACCTCCTCTTAAGTTGTGAACCACTCCAAGTCCAATGGTTACACACTTATTTAGTCACTTATCTAGGCACCCCATTGAGGGTCACAGCAAGATTTATGATTTTACAGCAACTTCAGGCTTATCATCTTATCACAAGAGACATGTCTTTTGTGAATATAGTGGGGAGTTAATCAAGTCTGTAAAAAAAAAATCTGTGTGTGTGTGTGCATGCATGAATGAGTGCATAAACAGAAATGTGTGCATGTTTGCAGGGAAGTGCATTAGTGTGTCTGCTTTTCAAGACTATTTTTGCTGTTTGTTATTTTGCTTTTTATTTATGTCATTTCTAATTTTATGTTACAGATTTTTTTATACACAAAGAATAGTTCTAAGAGTAGCAGAATGTATGCTTTGTTTTATTTATCATTATTGTACAAGAATTACCAAATTAATTGACATTTGAGGCTACAGGTTTTTTTTAATTTAACATTGTTTTTAAGACATTTTATTTTTATTTCTAGAGTCAGGAATGGGAAACATCCAGTAGTTCAGATGAAGATGATTCCACTGCAGATCCTTTATCAATTCAGCAAGGTCAAATGGTGAGAGGTCCATTTCTTTTCACTCAGAAAAAATAAATGGTAATTTGAGCATTTTTGTGAAAAAGAATAAAATGTTATTTTTACTTATTCTACCAAAGTAATCCTCATCAATAATTCTTTTGTACAAATACATTTTCTTTATTTTGATTTAAAAAATATTTTTGTCCATATTCCATGAAAATCCACATAAAAATTTCTAGATCAGTGATGTTATTATACATTTCATATAAAGTCATGCATAATACATTATGAGTATTCTTCTATGGCGTGCTGATCAGTTGAAGAATTTGTTGAATATACTAGACCTAGGATATCAATCTATTATAGTTGTGCCTGATGGCAAAGGTGAAGTGAGTTCAGCAAAATGTATGATCCTCTTTCTTTTTCTCCTGTTGGCATGGGTTTGCAGACTGCTGCTAAATTTGTCTTGCGAAGAACACGGAAAGATCTGAATACGCTGAACAAGGAAGTTTTAAAATGGAGGTGAGAAAACAACATTTTTATCAGGCATACAGTTAACCACCCACTCTACCTCACATCAACTAAATAACCAGTACGTCATCAGTCAATCAATCAATCATCCAGTCCATCATTTTAATCTTGTTGAAAATATGTTTTGCATTTTTAATGCTTATCTTCGAAATCAATCAGAATCAACAGCCTCTATATACAGATAACCTCAGAAATTTGAGTCACTGTGGGCATCATCACGTACATCCCCTGACACCCCTAATGCTCTTGACAGGAACGCAGTCACTGCCTCCACTGTCATTAATATTGTTGTTATTATTGTCGTCATTATTTTTATTGTTGTTATTGTTATCACTGGCACTCGTATACACCACCAACAACTCCATCGTCAGCAGACTTAATCTCAAAAGCTAGCAGGAGGACATGAATATTAAATTGACTTTCATATACAAATTATATCTTCTTCATGTGAGGAGTTTAGGAATTTGCAAGTGCTTTTCATATAACAGCAGAAAGAAACAACTTTTCTTGAATAAAAAAGCATTATTACTTTTTCAAGCAAGATGTTTGAGATGAGAAATTAAGATGATTACAGTGTGTTTGCTGATTTTTCTTTTCTACAGACCATTCTTATTGAAATGAAAAGCCTTTATGTGCACTGTGTAAAAAGAGCTCCACAGAAGATAAATCTTGGAGATTGCCTGTAGCATGTCAAACCATTATGGCCTATGTATTGATCCATAACTGCCCATGGCATTGACTCCAAAGGAGCACTCTGCAGTGCCAGGCTATTGGGCCAGGAGCTTTGATCAGGCAGATAAAGTCAACAGCCCCGCAGGATCAACATTATACCCACATTAACTTGCTGCCATTTATAATGGGTGTTGTAATAAGAAAGTGCCATAAATTATGCAGTGGGCTTTGTTTTTACTGCCGCTCAAGGGATGCCTAGCATAGAACAGAGGTTTTATGAATGTGGCTGAGTCAGTCATGGGTGAAGGGTGGAATAAAAGACATAACAAATACTTCTATTAAATCCAAACAAGAACGATATTCAGGTCCAGAATGGGAAATATTTTGATGATAGTGTTGTGTTAGGAACTGCGTGCATTGTGGGTAGTTTTATGGGCTCATACCTGAATGCCATATGGTGTATTCTGCTGATGTCAGAAATGAAAAAGCATTCTTTACCTTCACACTCATACCACACACACACTCATACCAAGACAAGATTTGAATAGTGAACGAGATGGTATATATTAACAATTAGTGAATAAGTTGTTTTTTCAGGGTTAGATGAGATGAATTTATTGACAAACTGTGAATAAAATGGTTACACAAGACACAGCCTTATTCATGGTTTGTTTGTTTTTTTACTGTGCCATCCTTTTTAGCCTTTCCTTTTTATGTCATTTAGGCTGCTTAAACAATATTTTCCTGCATGGACATGTTTCGATGTACTATACATTATGAAGATGATATTGATCATCATCATCTTCGTATTCATCTTCATTATTATCATTGCTTTTTATCTTATTTTTTCCAGAAACACTATCAGAAATGTCAGACTTGGTCATGGGTTATTTGATCTCATTCGGCAAGAACGCATAGCAAAGGTAGATTATGCTTGAGACCATCATCTGTGTATAGGTTAATTCATCCATATAAATTGTGTTTGTGCATTCCGCTTGCATGTTTTCCTTTTTTTTTGGCTAGTGTGTGATGTGGTGCTTTGGGAGATGTTCTTCACCTTTTTATGTGGTATATGCATATTTAACTTCAATGTTTGTCTATATGTTAGATGTAACGTTGTTGCTAGCTTCCCCTTCTCTGGGGAAGTCAGAAATATAAAACTGTGTACGTCAGATATATAAGAAAGGTTCACTTCCATTTTGTCCATTTCACAGACTGGATCATTTAACAGGTTAGATTATTCTAAAGAAAAATTATATTATGAAACAGGGGTTAAGTATTGTCAAGAAAAATTTACCTGTTCACTAATACTATCATAAAAGATTTTTCTTTACTTGCTAATTTCAGAGAGTGGCAGCTATGGCTGACAAGCAGAAAAAAATGGAAGAAGCACGGAATACTTGGCAACCGCCCAAGCGTGACAGTGACAGTGAAGAGGAGAGTGATGAAGATACAGTTGATATGGACTTTGATAGGTACATGGACTGAAAAATAAGACTGTATAGTTCAAGGATTTCATCAAGTTCTCATAGGTAGACTATAATTCCAACATGTAAAGAAAGCCAATGCCATATCTTAAAAAAAAAAGAGAAGTTAATGGTGGTAAATCAGCCTGTGTCTACCAGAATATTTTGTACATTTTTCTGCAAGTTTTACTTGAAAGAAATCTTTAAAGAGCACGTCTATACTGTAAGCCATATGAGATCTCAAATTAACAATATTAAATGCAGGATTTGTGAAGTGTGTACTCATGCTTGTTAAGAGCATTCTCATAGCGCTTGAGACAAGAATGAGACGTGGACATCATACAAAGGATGGAAGGATAAACAACAGTACTGATGACTAATAAAAGAGGATTAATAAAAGAAAAGTATAGAAAACGCAAAGAGAAATCAAGTAACGTGAACTGAGGGTACCATGATTCTGCAGAGGAAGATGAGTAGGGAAGTAACCAATAGATGAAAATAAAAATGGGGGAAGGTTTGAAGGTGGACTAGCATTGTGTGGACTGCTGTTAGGAGAAATGCTCAAGGAAGATTTTTTTTTCTTTCTTTCAGGTTTTCTCCATTACCAGATGATAATTCCACTCACATAGTTCCTTCACGAACAAAATCCACTTCTCGGCCCAAAAAGAAGAAAGGCACAATACCTAGGCCCTTCACACCAAAGCATAGCAATCTGTGTGAAATTGGTGACAGTTCAGAGGATATTTCAAAGTAAATGGTCCAAAATGTCTCAAAATTTGTCACTCTAGATTGTAAAATGAAGTGATGAAAACTTTTCTGAATAAAGAATAAGATAAACTATTAGCTGGGACAATTATGGGGGTTGACATTAGAAAATGTTTTATGGAAGTGATGCAGTGAAATATGAGGAAAAAAATTTGAAGTGTAACAAAGAACTGTCAAATACAGTGACACATCAAAGAAAAGTTATTGGTATTACCCAAATGCCAAAGCTGAGAAGTATTGTAATGCAGTCTAATTGTCAAAAAAGATTTCAAGCAGTTGCAAAAGAGACACAGTAATAAATAGTTGAATGGTAAAAGACATTTCAAAGTAACAAAATATTGACAAAATAGTGGCAGAACAAATTATTTAAGGAAGATCACAATTAATGATGCAGTTGCTCATAGTGATTCTCATTTTGATTGGAGTTATGCATATACTTCTGTGTATATGTGTGTGTGTGCCTGTGCATACACGTGTACGTTCTTGCAGGAATGCTTTGTTTCGACAACTTTGTGTGCTGAACTGGATTCTGGATGCAATGAACATTGAGCCTGGCTACACAATGTCATCTATAATGACATGTTGGAGTCACAAGTGGGTCACCTAATTTTCCTCTGTAAAATTGTGCAGCAAGTCATGGCTTTTCTACTGATAGAAGACTGTTAATATTTATTCCCTTCTCTGTTGTTTAAAATGTTTTCTTTATTTTCTGTTTTTTCCTGCAACCTGTCTTCATAACACATGATTATGATGCATTTTAAAAAGCTAATTGTATATTTAAAAACAAAATTAAAATGTATTATAAGAAGCATAAAAGGGATTTATTTTTAAGACATTCACAAAATACTAAATAAGGCATATTTTAGGTTAAAGCTGATCTGTAATTACCATTAGTCATGGTTAATGTATGGTCATATATGTGTGTGCTTAGCGAGATCGGAGGTTTGAAGATTCCTTTGAAAAGAGCTCAACAGGAAAAGCAGGCTGAGACCAAATGGGAAAGATTTCTCAGCACACCCATGCCAGGCAAGGTTAGAATCTTACTGCAGGAATTAAAAATGATAATAAGATTACAGACAACAAAGACAGAAAACTGGGACAGTGATAGGCATATAGATATTCTATTGTACACAGATACTTGCGTAAATAAGTTTATAAATATACATGGGGAAACAAATATTTGTGGGGTTTTTTCATGTCTCTTAGAAATTTCTTTTATGTGAACTTCAGTTTAAAAAGTTCAGTTCAGCGAGGGGTGGTCGTTTCCCAAGACCCAGCTTGCGTCATCTGAGCAATCCACGCACCTCCCTTCAGTCCACGTCTCCCACACCTTCATCAAGTTCCTCAGCTCTCAATCTTGTTCCTGGCTTTGGTGCATCTGTGACTTCCACCACGACTAGCGCTGTGCCAAGAGAAGACACTATTCTTGAAGAGGCATCATTATCCACAACACCACTGCCCATGGAAGCAGAAGATGAAGCGTGGGTGGACACTGCACAAAGCAGAAGTGAGGAAGGATGAGATGGCAGGGTTTTGTTGGTGTAGTGATTAAAAATAAGCAGAGGGAGGAAATTTTCTAAAAGAGTCAAAATTTTTTTTTCAGGTGACAGTTGTGATCAGTTGTAGAAAGAATTCTGCAGGAAATTTTACAAGCGAAAAAAGATATTAGAAACATCCGATGTGGAAATTTCAGAATATTTGTACTATGACAGTTTATTGAAGATGGTAAACCATAATTTAAGGATTCACTCATGTTTTGCTGAGTAGCTTTGTGTGAGTGTGCATTTTAGCTACCTACCAACCTATTTGTGGCAAGAAATTGTGTATAAGGTACTCTGTACATTTCTCATTTCAAAAGATTCATATTTCCATGTCAGGTATGTTCAAGTTTCTGGATGAATACTATGACAGTCTTCCATCGGAGACTCGTGTGGAGGAAGATGGACGGCAAGGACCAGATGCCTCACAGTCTGGCAACCCAAACACAGCATCAGAGGCTCAAGAAAAAAGGTCTGAATGCCTCCATCAATTAACTGCCATCATAACTGTTATTATGAAACTGGTGTTGTGAAACTGTCATTATTGCCATAAATAGAGACTCAAAAGTTTATGAATGCTTTAATTTTATTAAATTGTCATGTTATTACAGTACTAATGCAGATAAACAAGCTAAAAAGCATCGCAAAAAATCCAGAGAGAGGGAAAAAACTCCTGATAAACTGGCATTGGTAAGATTATTTTTGTACACATGAATTGCTTTTATGTATGGATGTGATGTTTTAATAGATCTTTTTGTAAATTTGAAATTGCCCAATGGTTTTGTTTTGTTTTGTTTTTGTTGCTGTTAATAAGGTGAACAAAGGGAAGCAAAATTTTTCAAGTAGCAACAATTAGTATAATTAAAAATAATCCAGAGGAAGGGAAAACACGAGACTACAAAGTAGTAGACTTTTTAAAGTTGGAAAATTTCTGTTAATACTGAGATTTGCCTGTTTATGTGGTCATCAGTGTTGTAATCCCTAAAACTTGTGACCAGTTAAGTGACCTAATTGTCTTTATATGTCTGCAGTATGACATGCAGGAAGCCCTTGGTGTCCCGCGAGGTTTGCGTGCTGATAAGGTTGTAAAGCCAAAGCCGTGAGTTGTCCTAAAATCTGTTAGAAATTTTCATAACCCTTAATTTTTCTGTATATGTATCTTATTTTATTTCTACAGCCTTCATGATACATGATGATCATACCCTTGCTTGATTTAAAGCTTAAAAGTATCTAATTGTAAAACATTAATTTTATAAAACCATTTTATTAACAAAAATACCAGTTTCATAAACAAAATATCCTTGAAATACACAGGTCACCAGAGCTACTGGAGTTTCATGAAAAGAAACCAAGTAATAAATACCAAATGCTGAGTGCCGACTTAGCCAGCCGCTTCAAAGAAGTGCAGGATGACAAAGCTATGACCTTGCATGACATTCTAGAGCAGATGGAAAGGTCTCTACTGCTGTTTCTTGCAATATTTCTTATGGTCAACTTTTTACTTAAAAAAACAAAATAATAGCATGAGCTTTTGTCATACTGTGCCTTAAACTCTCACATTATTTCTCCTTCCCTCCTTTGTATTCTGTCCATGTCTCCTACTTGTCTTATCACTGAGAGCATGTTCATTCATGAGCAGGATTATTTACTATATAAATCACATTATTATTATAAATGAAAATGCGGCATCAGAAATATTCAGATGATCTTTTACTATGTGTATATGGAGGGAATTGATCATACTCATAATGTAGAGTTAAGAATATAGCCTTTGTTCTTCCTGTTCACAGGGAGCGTCTGGCAAAGTGTCAGAGTAGGTTTGTGTCTATGCAGACTCACAGCAATAGTGTGTATCGAGCTCTGGAAGCCATGCGTCGCGAGGGGGAGAAAATGCTCCAAAAGCCAAACGAGGAGCAGATGCGGCGTAAATCATCAATTCGTGACAACTGGTCTGTTTTGTAAACCTTTATGAGACTTGTGTAGCAATTTAACAATAAGGTTCATAGAAAAATTATATGTTGCTACTTTATAAATAAAGGTTGTTCATTGCTAGATTCTTTTAGGGGTTGATACAACAGTCCAGCTGCTGTCATTAGTCAATACTAGGTTTCTGGATTAAGATGATTAATGATTAGAGCATGCTGCTCATTCATGCCATCCCTGTAGATAGGGATCAATGACTTCATCTTTCCTCCACCCTATAAATTTGATCATCATTCTTGAACTGTTTGCAATTGCACTGTTGTATTTACTTTACAGTGACAGATTTTTTCCCACTCTGATACTTATTATAATTCAGTAGAATTTATTTCTTTTTTAAATTTTATTTATTCTTCAAAACTTCTTCGTGTCTGATGTCTACAAAATAATCGCAAAAAGAAAGTAAATTTTTTTTTTTTTCCTTTACCAGGTACACAGAGCTGATACAAAATATTCCAACAAGACTGCGTTCTGCATGGTATTACAACACTATCCTGAATAAACTCTGCAAATATGGCCTGGTCAGTGCAATCCTTCACTTTTCCACTTGTGGTGCCTCCTTTTCTGCTTGTGGATAAAATGTAGGACAGCCTCAACCCTCCCCAACCTCCCCTCTCACCAAAATACCCGGTGTTGGTGGTGTGTTGCAGTAGAAGATCTAGGCTTTGTGTGCCTGTGTGTTTATGTATATTAACCTAGTGTTTTGCTGAGTAGGATCTAGCTGTATGTTTATATGAGAGAGAAAGAAACCATTCCCCATCACTGTAATGATTCAAAAAGACTTTATGGAGAACTAGTGATGCAATAATGAGCACCAGCTGATTTGCACACAAAACATAGGTACAGGCCAAAAGACATAACTACCATGATCTCAGCAATTTTATGTAAGCCCGTCACCACATGCAAATCTGTGTGTGTTTGTGTGAGAGAGAGAGAGAGAAAGTCTGTCGTACACATTTTGCAAATACTAGGAATTTATCACTGTTTCATTATTTTCGTGATGACATCTCCAAATTTCCTGGGAAGGATTTATTTTCTGTCAGCCACAAGAACACATAGAAAAACAGATTCTCCAGTGCTTATTTTGTCTCAGTGACTCATAAACTTCACTTATTAAATAGTCTTATGCTATATGTATACACAATCAAGTTGCAACAATCCATAAAGTTGTACCAGAGTAAGCAGTACACAATACATAGAAAAATAGTCAAAGTGCAAAGGCTACTAACAGCAGTCAGTACTGTATAGCCTGCCGGCAGAAGTTAACAGTACAGTCTACTTGCAATAATTAGGTAGCAGTTATAAGCAGATGTTTTTCCTTGATGTAAGTCTAGTGCTTTTAGAAAGTGGTCTAAAATTTTATAGCATAGTACTGTGCAGTTCTTGTGAATGGATTTTTGTATGTCTGTTTTTGTACATCCATTCATGTTCAAGCATGAATGCATCCATGGATGCATATACATGTACCTGCATGTGTGTAAGCAGTTTTGGTTTGTTTTTTTTTAGCTATGTGTAATAGCTTAATTGATATTTTATAACTCAATTCTGCAGATTTTGACCTGTTTTTGCTTGTATGTAGCCAGATTTAGATTTGATGACATGCTGTTGTAGAGAAGAAAATAATAACTAGCCACATATGCGCAGGGGTTCTTTAACCCCCACCCTTCATATGCCACATTTCTCTGCAGGTGCTTGTGGAGGACGAGAATGTACGCATTAATTAAAATTTTTAAATCAGCTCATTTGCTCCCTCTTCTATTAATTAAACTTAAAAATCAGCTCATATATCTTTCTCATGCTTTCTGCATCTTAGAACACTGCAAAGTACATACTACTAGAGGATGTGCATTAGAGCAGCTTTCATAGAGTGCTTAATGCAACTATTCTGATTTCAACAGCCAAGAGCACATGTTTAGTTGTTTTTGCAGGTTTTGTGTAAGTATAGATGTGTGCCCAGCAAGTATACATTTATTCTTGAAAGGCATCATCTGACCTCTGACAGGTTTTTTCAAGATATGGCTGTCTTCAGTAAAACTCTTTGACTTGCTTCTTCTACATTTTTCTTTTTCCTTTGAAATATATGGGAATTGAGAATGCTTCAAATTTTGTTTGGACTCTTTTTTTTATGTTTTGCCTTATTTGGTGATGGAAACTTTCTTCCTACTCCCATGTTAGCAAATATACATTTTACAGTACTGCTAAAACAAAAAATTGGCTTATGGTCATACATCAACATACTATGCCTTTCCATCAATTTCAACATTAAAATCAGTCTCTCACTAATTTCATTTCTCTTGCTATGTTGCCAATGGGTTTGATCATTGTTGATTTATTGCTCTTATTCGCATGAACATTACTGGAGTAAAAAAGCCTACAGTAGAAGAAATGGCTTACAATAAATCTTGCAATTAACATATGAAATTTTTCCAGCCAAAAACCTGCTAATTTTAAATCTCTTCAGACTGTAGAAACACTGGATAAAGGAAATTATAATATCCTACTTTGAATATATATAAATCTTAATCCAGAAATCTGAAGTTTTTCTATTTTAAGGGATGTTATACATTCTTAATTAATTAATTGTTACTTTCCTTATATCTTTTGTTTCCTTCGGTTGATACTTTTCCCTGAAGGTTGAGTACATATCTATGCACAATATTTAATATATTCTTTATTTAGTCGGTCTTCAATGATCCTTCAATATGGAGGTAGTCTTTTTTTTTTAAAGTGACAGACGTAATAAAATACTGCAAACAGTCGATAATAATTATCAGTGTGTTGGAGAAAAAAAAGAATATTGAGATAAAATGTATAGATCTTAAACTATAGCTTTTAGATAAACCATATAATAATTTTTTAAGAATCAAAGTAGGTCAAATGGCAGGCTATGTTTGTAAGAAAAGTTAAAATGATACACAGAAACCCTTTATTTAGTAGAATTAAGGTTCTTAATTTATTTAAGCATGTTATCAAATTTCAAAATTATCCTTTTATTCAGTATCATTTGCTGTTATTTTCTGTCTGAAAGCATGCCTGATCCTGGTATTATAGTGGCACAGTGCATATATTTGTTTCTAGTCTTTTGGGGGTTACTTCTATCAAAATCAGTATATTTTTGCTAATTCGGTTATCAATAGATGAAAAAGAAAAATGCATCAGATGGTAGGTAAGAGAAAAACAATACATGCACAATGTCTTTACACCAGTATTTAATGGTCAAACTTGGGACAAAATTCTGTTTCCAAAAATAGTAATATGGTATTTTAAGCTCGACATATTTATTTTTAAAAATGCATTCTGGCAGACTCTAAGGTTTGAATAGGTATTTTCTGATATGGAAAGTTTGTAAAGTCTTTAATAAAGAAAATGAGAGCTAGAGAAATAATAGAGAATCAAAAACAAGTGGAAAACTTTTATACTGATCTACGATAAAAATTTTCACAAAAAAAATTAGACTTGAACATTGTTCTCCACAGGTGGAAAGCACTTCCAAACAATCTGTGTACAAGTTCCTAAAAGTGCTGGAGGGACTGCGTGAGTGGGAGATCTGTTCACCTGATATTGCTGCAGCCATTGAGTTCTGCAGGGAGAGAATTGTTGATCTATCCGTTGAAGAGTATGAGGAGTGGTTTAGTTCTGTATTCCCTCGCATCAACCGGCCTCAGACAGCACCAGCTGCCATCCGTACAGAGAAGAAAGAAGCTGCAGATCATAGTAGGGCAAGTTGTAATTCTGCAGGGGTTGGGAAAGGGGTTACCAGACAAACACGATCAGCATTTGTTAGTCGTTCACAGAGCTGATGACATAGACTGTTAAGTTAGCTAAAAATTGATCGTTGTATGATTTTGATTTATCTTTTTTCCAGCTAAAAAAGAGATTTTCTGCTTTTCCAAAATGTCACCCATAAACTCCTTCATGATCTAAGGATTTTTTTTTTGTTCGCACGTTATTAGCATTGAATTGCACTCATCGTTATATTCATATAGCATTAGGAGTTTCATCTCATGGATGAAGAATACCATTGTACCCTTTATTAAATGTATGCGTCATGGATCAAGTAAAACCATAAAAGGAAACATGATACCAGTGATATGTCATTCATCTGTGATAAATTCTCTTACTGCAACTCACTGTTAATTTTAAATGTGTTTACTAGATTATGGATTGTGACAAACTGGTCAGATATTCGTAGAAGACAGGGTCAACTTGCATCATTTTAAATGTCTCTCAAAATCTGTTTGTTTCTCTTCTCCTCACCAACTTTCCTTGCAGTATTGCCGTTTTACAAATTCATTTACCCAAAATACATCACCAATATGCAAATGGACAGGGTATTTTCATTTTTAAAAATTGTAGTCATCTGAACTTTGTTTCATGTACGTTTTGTCACATGTTTTGCAGGCTAATATTTACAACCGCACCATGCTAATAAAACAAATTTTCAAACCATCCCATCATTTTGGTTTGTGGGTATGCTCATGCTCTTTCTCTCTATCAAAAATAAGCAAAAGAACGTGATCTCAATATTTACTAAACAACAAAAACAAATTTTTCCTTCGAACAGAAATATTATCCCCAGTCAATATCACCCACAGACTGACTAGAAGCAATACAGGTATTCCTTCCTACCTTGTACCTTCTCACGCTTGTAAGGTAGATATACCTGTGTTCTTTCTAATCCCAAATATCCGTAAGACACTAAAGCAGTGCTTTCAGAAGCATTTTACAACTAACCATTTTACAATTAATGTTTGATATTTTTGTATTTTCAGATTCACTCTCAAATACACATAGGCATGTGCATATAAAATAAAGATAAAAGTCTCTCTGTAAGACAAGAGATAGAGACAACTGCACAGAATTATCTGCCTTAAAAATTTATAAAAGCAAACATTGCTGCTTTTATTTTAAATAACGGTATGTTGGGGATTAAACTGTGCATTAATTTCATTTGGGCAAGAGTGTCTGTGTGCACATCTACAAATAAATACAAATTTGTATCACTTGTGTAAACACTATGGCTGGTGACTGAAAATGAAGGAAGTGATAGTGCTGACTACATCTCCCATTTCCTCAAATAAAGTTAAACTGTAGCTACAAAATTCACAAAAGTAAATTCCAGAAGAAATTAATCATTTAAAAAACAAGTACAAAGTTTCAAGATATGGACAAGAAAAAATATTCACCATTTTAAAAGGCATGTTAGAACTATGTTTAGTAAAGCAGAGAACTTCTCAAGGGAAGAGAGCCAAGTTAGATATATAAGAACTACAAAAGAACTCACCTGCTGGTTACATCATTACATGCATAACTCCTGGTGGATTAACTGTTTACATTTTTTAAAAGCTTGTACCATCACACAGGGTACACATAACATGCTAACAACATAACCCTGAAAAAAACTTTGAACACAAACTGTTCAAATGAATGAAAATGAGATGCTGCAGTTAAAATAAACAAAAACCACACACAACATAAAATACTGTTTTAGAAGAAATCTTCATGCTCTATATATTCAATTCTATACAACAATAAAAAATGAGACAAAATCTGAAGATCAAATGACCCTGAAACATCAATCTTTGGACTGATAATAAAAGCACTGTAGCAATAAATCCTTTCATCATAAACATCGAATGCTCTCAACAGCAACAACCAAAAACAGCTATACAATTCACTAAATTACACCTACTACTTTTCACAATAAAAATGAAAAAAGTGCACCTTATTACCTGTACATGTAGCAGAGTTCAAAACAAAACAAAACAAAACAAACCCCATGTGCTTGATATTCAGTATCTGTTGTGTGTCTGTCAGGACAACTGTGCTCCCTACACAATGAGAGTTTGAGAAAAGTGATGGTTGGAAGTGGCAATGTCTTCCGTTAACCTGAATAAACAAACATTCCTGTACATCAAGATTCATGTATATCAGCAGATTGCAGTGTATTACCTGTATACTATGTTTAATGTATGAATGACATCCCTTCCTTCAAAAAAGCCCTCCAGACTCATTTGTAATGTTATATCGTTTAAGGATCTTAGCTGATGTCTATATCTAGTGAAAACAGCTCTCACAAGTACGTAAAATATGACAGTTTAATCTTAAAGCAAACAGAAATCACATTGCTCAAAAAACGGAAAATGAAAACAGTATTTTACAATGTGAAACAATCTTTCTAAATATTGGTTTACAATTAGACCAATTATTTGATGCCTTTCATTTTACGTTTAGGTAAAACATATCTCTGAGACCATGTTTATAAACTAAGCACAAGAAAATGTCTGAGGCAACTACACGATGGGCACGTTGCTCTCTAATTTTGCATAACATTATTCTTCCAGGCCATTATTTCCACTGAGGTTCCTATAGCAAGGCCACATTAACTCCACAGTTTTGCATAATGAACAGCTGAAATTAGTTCAGTAGGACCAGATTTTTTTTTGTTTGAGACCCACTGTGACAAACTCAACAATAGAAAAATTTGTGACAACCATGGCAATAAAATGAAGCCATAAAACTGGATTACATTTGCTGCAAAATGGTATGTCTGATATGTTGTTATTTTGCATTCAAAGCTTCACTTTCTCATAGGAATGTCTGCAACATCAGTGCATACAAATTACAATAACAGCTCATTTCCTTGGACAAAGAATAAGGCAATTTCAGCAAACAAATTTTCTGTTCAATCACAGTTTTCATTACATATCACTAGCTGTCTAAGATAATCACACACACCTATGTACATTAAAAATATTGGTCTCAAGGGAAGTGAAAACTCGCTTCAATACCAGAGGTTTTTGTTAACTACGATAATCAACTTGATGCCAACATGCAGGTTTGAGATCAGAGCTTCACTATGTGACAATAACAATGAGAAACAAGAGTTAAAAATGTAATTTGTAGCAGCAAATATCCTTTTTTGATTAGGTGAAAAAACTGCTTTCAACAGATCTCAACTGGATACATACTCTTTATCATAGCCATATCATTTTACATATAGGTCACATCTTCCAACCCCATCCTCGTATCTTTAATTTCTCACTGGGGTGGTGGTGGTTGCCTGGTGGGGCTTGCAGACATGGTACAGTTTAAACATCATGACAAGGCTTTATTGTAAAAGTGACATGTCCAGTGACACTAGCCAAAACACTGAAATGTTTCTACATGACCGAGATGCATCAGTAATTTTTGTTTCCATCCAGCTGATGATATTCCTAAAACAGTGATAAGCTGTCATGGGAAGATGACCTCAAAGCCGTATTTCTAAAAAGATTATTACAGCATGATACAGTATGTCCACGGAGTACGCCATCTCATGGTTTCCATGTTAACTTGCACAGTACAATTTACTTAAAATGCAAAACATATATGCATCTTTTAAGCAATATATTCCAAATTCACCACTTTACTTATGCTCAAATCTCATAAGCTGATCACTGGAGGCACACTAAGTGCATTTGTTTGCTTGGATTTAATAAAATTATTTTTAAAATATAATTTCATGACATCCAAAAAGTTTTGGCAATTTACACTTGGCAGGTACCTTTTCATTATGAAGAATAACAGTACTTTTCATCAGCAAAATACAAATGCTTGTGTATGCTACACAATACTACTTGTCAAGTGCATGTACATTCTACACAATGCTACAGGTTATGCAAGTGTTTCAAAGCTGTACATACTTCTACATATAAGACTATGCAATATGCCTGCATGATCTTCTCTTGTCAAACAGAGCAAAGAGCAGGCAAAAAACATTATGAACATCAGTTAAAAATAAGTCCGAGTACCTGTATTGTACCCTCAGTGCTGTTAGTCAGAGCTGATATCTTTAAATATCTTCATTATCCCCTTCATCATCATCTCACTGCAAAATCAAGTTGCTAGCCTGGGTACAGCTGAAAACTTTCTGCGAGTTTGAACTATCGATTGTTTTCCTCTGTAACCTTTAGCTCACAGAAATAAGCTATTCATTACTTGATGAAATCAATGAGATCACTCATTTTTGGCTGATTTTTTGGTCTTCGTCTTCCGTCAGATATTTCGGTGATGATTAGTCTCACCGCTGTTAAAGATAATTGTCATATGCCTCAACATCAAATGCTCTTATCTACCACTGGCATCACTTCTAGTCTGGTCCACTATAATATGGTCCTCCTTTTTAATTTTCTATTCTTTGCATCATAAACTGAAGAATACATCAAGAACACTCACTCCTGAAAACATGGTACCCACCTTAGAAATGGACAAACACAAATCTACATCTGTTCCAACTAACAAATTCCCTCAAACCTTTTTTTAAATAACAGCAACAGTTAACTAGAAGAAATATATGACAGAAGACAAAACAGTTTTGAAAAAGTTTGTGAATTTTTATATCTTTTAGTTTTTTAAAAAAGTGAAAGTACCATATCACTACGGCCACAAGGAGAGGGAACTATGAGTGGTTCACCATGTCAAGTCCACAATATATGGAAGAAGTCACAACCTTGTTAAGTGCCCAACATCTTCTACCATTCCTGATAGAAACCTACTGACGCTGAGAAGACAGAAGTGTTGAATTTTTAAGTCAGTAACCTGGAAAAATCTTGAAAGGTGCACGATTTTTCACCAAAGCCAAGTACACTGTCACATGGCCCTGGCATTTCTCTTTATTAGCTACATGCAATCCTCTAAAAATAGATATATGAAATGACAATATGTATGCAAAAAAATCATAGATGTTATAAAAGCATGAATCAATACTAGATTAGTCAACATAATAATAAAATCATTGCACATTACCTCTTCATGTCTGCACAACCCTGAAAAATTGCCTCACAGTCGTGAGTAAATGTTTACGATACAAAAATGTAAACATTTTGCTGCTGATCTGACAAAAATGGTGCGTAAAGTGAAGCAGGAGCCACCCTCTGACATCTGAAGATGAAATGCATACACTGACATCAGTCTTCTTGCACACTTCTCATGTTACTAAACAGTCCACACAACTATATTCTGTATTCAGGCACTGACATTTGTATCACTTAAGCAGCCATCCATTTTATTAAAAAAATTTCTTTATCCTAATTTCCACAAACACTTTGTGTTATGGATCCTCAACCTGGAGACAAGAATCTTGATGTCTCAGCTGGTTGTGTTCAATCTTCTGGTATTTTGTTAAATCTTTAGATGGCTGCAAGGTTGAAAAACCTGATATGTGATTTTTTATCATTTCTCCATGACCATGGCACTTGCAAACTGCAAAGTCTACTACCAAAATACATAAGCCCACAGCTGCAATGATGTGCTGGGAGGAGGGGGTACCACTCTGCTGGATTCTGTTACTATGCCAATCTTATCAGGTTTTTTTCACAGGTCATACACTGCATAATGAAACAGTTACAGAAACTCATTCTAATGATCTACAGATGCACCATGAAAAACAAAATTGTTTATAGTGAGAAATTGCATGATCTCTCATATTTACAAGATGAAGTGAAAGAATTTATACAAAGTCCCAAACAGCCAAACATGACTTACTTTTCTGAGATTGAACAAAGCACAAACATTTTCTATCAAGTTTTACCAGTTTGAAAAATATCCAGATCTGATGCAAAGATGAAAATTCTGAGTCAAGACTAAACATAGCTTTGTTTTTTGTTTTTTTTAAGTGGTATTCAAAAAACATCAGAATAACAAATGTAGTATGACACTACTGAACAAGATGCTGACAAAAACTATTGTTGCCATAGTCTTTCTCATGTCATCCTTCATATCTTACTGGTAATCCTTGAAACTGTGATTGAAATGCTTACAAGAAAATGTTAAACATTAAACATATATCCCACTGTTGAACTGCCCTGCTGATCAAGGAAAAACAACTAGCAATTATCTTGAAAGCACATATCTTCTCAAAAATCCATCCTCTATTAGATCTATGGTTTATTCTAAAAATGGTGCAACAGCAGCAAGGTGAAAATGGGAAATGCATGGTCCTAAACAACCACTCATCACACACTTAACATTTTCATTAACAAAGGCACACAATGGCAATATTCTCAATTGGTTCACTGCTGCGGTGATTACAAGGGTTGGTCCAATCAGGCATCAGTATACACTTAAAAAGATCAAGAGACAGAAACACTTTACCACACAGGGAAGCATCGCCAAAAAAAAATAAAAATGTGCATAGAAAGACTGTTTGGGATTCCTTTAAGTTTGACTAGAACTGTGCTGGCTTCATTGTCAGAGCATGAGTTGAACTAGGCAAACTTTCATGTACAAGTTGCAATGTGTTCATTGTAGAACTGATATGCACATCCTTATATGTACAGCAATGACAGTATTGACTATGTAGTGTAACAAGTCTCCACGAATGTCCAGCATATAAGATGTCACAAAACTAGATGAAGAAATTTGGTAATAGACACAAGATCTCCTGGCACCTGCTGCCATAATATACCTGTAAGGTCACTGGCTTGTTCGACCAGACAGATGTAGAATTACTGGCTGATGTTCAACTGGACAGCTGTAGAATTACTGGGCGATGTTCAACTGGACAGCTGTAGAATTACTGGGCGATGTTCAACTGGACAGCTGTAGAATTACTGGGCGATGTTCAACCAGGCAGCTGTAGGATTACTGGCTGATGTTCAACTGGACAGCTAAGTAGCTAGTGGCTGCTACTCAACAAGATAGCTGGAGAGATTAGCGCTTGATGTTCAACCGGATCACCCACTCAGCTGTAGGGTTGACCTGATATAGCTTCATCATGCGTGTCTGTGGATCCAAACACCTCTCACCTGCAAAAATTGTAACTAGTAACAAATCTTTCTGCATGAAATAAAGATTAAATAAATATTAGGTGGTGGAAGATGATGGCATGAAGCCAAGAAGCTAACGTATCACACAAGCTTCCCTCAGAATAACAATCTTTTTACACACTTTTATTTAACTTACTATATATGTATTGGTGTCAGTGGATTTTTGTAATCAATTTTTCACCAACTTTCCATCATCTTAAAAGTCTTATATTTTCATCAGTTACTCATTTCAGGTGACAATGCAATATTAAATCATTTTCAGCAGTCCACAAGCCATAAAATAATTTTTTTACATTTAATTTTGTGCAAGAACTTACAGACCAAATTGGGGGAGATATGTAAATGCTGCTCTCGCTGACTCATAAACTATAGGCTATCTCCCCTAGTTCGGGATACAAAAAGGGAATAAAGCAGAAAAAAACCTACAAAAAAAATCAATAATAAAACTCAAACATACAATAGTTCCTTCCCCTGGATGATTACTTTTTAAAGAAACCAAAACAAAAAATCCCATACAACAAAAAGATGCAACACTTTAATAACCCTGGCATGCAGAACCGTGCGTGTGTATGTTTGCTGTTAAAGTTCCTGTGCGTGTCACACTGAGTGCTGGTCAGCTTAGAAAATGCATGGGAGCAAAAATATTGTGCAGATAGTTTCTCGCAATGTTTTTGTGCACCCTGTGCTTTTCATGTGTGTTCACCTAGATGTCAAGAATTTAAAAACATGTATAAATAGAATGTAGTGCGCCCAATAGGTGGATGCTAAATTTGCAACCATCCCGTTGCAACGGCAGTCGTCCCTCTAACTCATTAAAATGCAATATTAAATCATTTCCTTCAAAGCGAGAACACAGATGAATGAAACTGCATTACAAAGAAAAGGATGCTTAGAAAAGAAGAGGCAAAACCATCAGGATAAATTATTGTTGGAAATTATTGTTGGAGACTGAAGCCGAGAAGCATTTGCAATTGGAAGAGCACTGTGATTAAAAAAAAAAAAACAACTAAAATCTTTAAAATAAAAGAAGCAATAAAAATATTTTTAAAAACACTTTTATTTGAAATGCACTAAAAAGGGTATGATAATTTATTTTCCTTGTGTCTCAAGATTTTATTTAATACATACTTAACAATATAAAAGACTGATCAGGTTTTTAAAAGCTTGAGAAAGTGCCCCTCATATTTTTATATTTTAAGATATATGTATTAAATGAAATAAAATGCATTAAAATGTATTAAATAAAATAAGTGTGCTTAAAAAATTTTTTTTACTTATTTTATTACCAATAACTCTGCACATCTGCAATACCACAAAAGCGAAATAATTTTTTAAAGTATAATGACAACTCAATACCACCAACATCCCAATATTATCATCTATTTCAAACAGATACCAAAATAATAAAAAGAAACATGTCTGATTACTACAAACATGTATTCACATCTGTTTACTAATATCTCTACCCACATGAAACAAGTATTTGTATCTCCATACATCCATATGTATCTACACACTTGTCAGACTATTGTTGACCTCTTCATGCCAATACTTATGATGTCATCTACTACAAACAGGTGTCAGCACCAACAAATCATAATTCCTAACAGGCATTTACAGATGCATACTAATATTCCTGCCTACTTCAAGCAGGTGTTGATATCTACATACCAATGTTTCCGCCTACTTCAAACAGATGTGCATGGTCATCAGCAAACTGTGCCTTCTTGGGATTGTTGAATCCCAGATGCCCCTTTGTTTCACTGTCTTTCCTGTTTTGAGGTCTGTGGAGACATAACACAGAGTGTGATACACCAACATAACAGATGTGCAATGTCTGAAAAGCAATACAAATCACAGCTAAAAAGCTTCTTAGGACGGGTCTCTTATTTGTTTTCTTTACACATTAGAACCCCTAAATTTCCAAAAATTAATAAGTTCTGCAGGCAATTTTATGTGTGGGAAAAAAAGATACACTTGTGAAAAGTCCTCATAGGGTGCCTTTATCTTGTAACAAACTTTTTGTCATGTGATGAGAAAATAAATAAGTATTCCTTCCTTTGAATAATATTGAGAATTATTTGACCCACCAAAATCAAATGAGCCTTATGCACAGAGCAATTTCATAGTAAAGACCCAGAAAGGTGATGAGGCTACCAAGGGGAATGGTTGATTTTAACGCCCTCCCTGCAAGAAAGACTATATTACTACCACAAGGCAGAAGGTTCCTATACTCACTCAACCGTGGAGGGCCCACTACCATAGTCACGCCGGAACTTGGCAACAATATCACCCGCAGTTATTTGGTCATCCAGCTGGATCAAACAGGAACTTTTGGTCAGTTCTGGTGCTTGCACTCGGATCACTCCATTCTGCACGTCCGTCTGCACATGGAAATCAGTCTGCACATCTCTCAGTCAAGTCAATAATAATTTGTGTATAGCTCTTCTCTTGTTATTACTGACTAAATGTCCACATGGAAATATCATCTCAACAGTCAATAACAGCTTGCGTACAGCTTTCCCTCATTTACTAATGACTGAATGCCCACACGACGTCAAAATGATTCAAATAACTATTGCAAGTCAAAAAGTCAAATAAACTTGCAATGACCATTAAAAAAGACAAAAAAGTAATTTTTGGCTGGACATTCTCCTTCTCTCAATCACAGACTTTAATCTCTAAAGCTCTATATGTTCAAAGTCTGCATTACCTCCGTCCCTGCTTTTTTATATGCTTCTGAACGATCCTTCTTTTTCCACAATTTCTGAAAAAGAAATATTTATGGTTGTGGCTCACTTAAGTTGTTAAAGACTGAACATTCATCACCTGGCAGATAAAAATGGATCTGATCTGGCAGGGAGGTGAGGGTGCTTGCTGAGTCAGAGGAAAGCAGTTACCTCAGAATGATCCCTAAGGTGAGATAGAAGCAATTATCTAAGAATGATCACTAGGGTCACCAGCACTTTACGTGGTCTCCACAATCAGGTCAAACCATTCTTTTCTGCAATAAGCTAAATGTTTGGACTTTAAGGTTAAGCTGAAAATTCCTTCTGGTGAAATTTTAAAAAGCTACAAGTAAAATTTTAAAACACGCAAGACCTGGAAATTCAATGCTATTTAATTATTTTAATGAACTTGCAATGATTAAAATTAAGTTTACTATACAGCAAAACACTGGCAAATGGGCAGACAAGAATATAGGCAGACAGATGAAAGGTTGATAAAAATTGCAGGCGTAAGGAAAGACCAGAGTGATTCACCCTTTTCTCCCCACGTATCCTGCGGTTCATCTCTGTCTTGTACTGGTGTCGGACCTGGGCCACAAATGACGATGGAATCTGTTGAAACAACAAAAGAGAAAAACATTAATTTACCCCCAGTCTTCGATTCTTTATAAAATGCAGTTCAGAAATGATTTTTTTAACAATCCTACTCTCTTGCCAGGGACTTCAAGAGCAGCTCCCTCAGGTCAAATAGCTCTAACCATTCAAGTTCCCAGGGGTCTGGAAAATGTGCTTGTGCCAGTTAAAACTTTGTTTTTTATTGAGTAAGGGATAGAAAAATCATGAATTTTTACTAACAAATATCAGGTAAAAAAATTAATCTCTTAGACTTAAAAGGATAGCAACGTTTACTGTATTAAAACACAAAAAAACTCAGAAGATTGGTTAAAATAAGAAAATCAAAAGGCAAACAATTTTTTTTCACCAATTAGCATCCCAAGGCATGAGCTTAAAGCATTCCAAATGACAAACTAACCCATGGTACAAAATCTTCAAAAGAATTGCATGACACTTTCAGCAAAATGAAAAGTGATAAAAGCAAATATGTTTTCCTTCAAACCAGATACCTACCGTCCACAAGACATTTTGATAATGGATCAGCATCTTGACTATGTTGGATGTGTTCGTCGCCTTGTGTAGCTCTAGTGGACCCTCTGCCTTGGATTTACCTTTAAGTGTTGGTGCCAGAAAGAGGTTGGGAGCAATGATCATTGAAATGTTGTTCAGTCCCATCTTATTCTGATCAGAGTGTGCCACTATATTCCGAAGGAACTGTAACAATACCTGAAAAGGAATGAACATTTTTATGATGTGGCCATGTGTGTCTACAATCCTTTTTTATTATACATATGTGTTATGGATAAAAGTCTCAGGCATCTATGTCATCATCAATGGCTCGTTTCGGGTCCTAACTCTATAGTGCCAACCTCTTCAAGAAACTGAGTCTTTGCAGTCAAAGATATTTTGAAGAACTTTATTTCCAGTTTATACAACAATGTCCACTTGTATACACACTGGCCAATCAGCGACACATGCCGGAAACACAGCAACACACTGAAACTACTCTAGCAGCAACTCCTGCTACTTCAAGAGAGACATACGCTTCACAACTCTGGCCATAGCGACACTCATTGACTAAAGGTGACACATGCCCAAACACAACAAACTAGCGGCAACATACACACACACAAAATAGTTTCTGTACCACTCTACTGTTCACTCTGACTCCACTCTAACTTATCGATCACTCTCACTGCTTATATACTATGCACAAAGGGTTCTGGAAACATTCAGCATCTACTAATCATGCATGCGCTCTCCTACACCAAACATTCCAGGTACCAAGGCTTGTGTCAGTCACAGTGGTTCATGCACTTGCTAGAAAGGTCTATTACGCTTAATCACAGCCACACCGGAAATCACCAGGTCAGCATCAAAGAACTGGAGGCAAATGCTCTCCCAGCCTTCCCTGGAAGTGAACTGGGGAGAGGGGGTTGCGGTTAATGACAGCTGAATATCCTTTTGCAGAGCTTATCACAGTGGTCTAGGGTGGAAGCACCTGGGCTCAGTGAGGTCTCTGGTGGCAAGGGCCGTGAACCCCCCAATGACCAGAGCCAATAATTCATTTGGTTAAAGAACAGTTGTAGCCCATAAGCTCCTAATGGTCATCTTTCAAAGGTTAAAAAAAGAATCTGAATGCTCTGCAATGCTTCTTATCTCTTATATCCCCCAACTGATACCATAAACTCTTTTTTCAGGACTCTCAGAGGAATTAATTTCCAGGAGAAATGATATGGACAACTCATGCTCACCCGTAGCATGTCCCGATGCTCCACAGGCAAAAGAAGAATGAGCAAGTTGAGTGACTTGAGCTGTTCCAAAGTTGAGGGAATCTCTGCAACCCAATGGGAAAGGTTCAGGCTTCGCCACTACCATCATCAGTTGCATTATGACCGGTTTTCAGGCACTGTTTTACGCACTGTGCTTCAAGAGGCTCCTACACAATGTTACAAGATAGCTAGCAAAATTATTTGCACCATGCTGACTGCTCTTCAAAATGCTCACTATGTTGTTTTGTAAATGATTTCAAAATTGTTCATGAGCCTAAGATTGGTTTTAAATATCTTTAAAAAAAATTACAAACTGTTTACCATTCTACAGTAAGAATGCCTTAAAAGCACTTACATATAAAATAACCTTAGGAATTCACCATTTCAATTCTATTCCTAGATAATGATTACATGCTGATATATACATATATATCATTTAACATCTGTCACCATGAAAAATCATCTAGATTCTTGCTTTAAAGATTATGCTTTAATTGTGGAAGACCCTCTCAGGGAATTGCACTTAAAGTCTCACGTTCTACTTGTGAAAAAGCCTCCAGGTAGTTGTACGTGAGAAGAGGTTCAGGCAATTCTCTCAGGAACTGCTTCAGAAGTGCAGCAGCATCGTTAGCCCAGACTTCAGACCAAGAAAATGTTCCCCCATAAAACTTTTCCTCCAGCTCCTCTCGAAGTTGCTAATTGAGGATATGATGAAACAGTTACACTATTTTTGTGCTATGACAATGTAGTAAGCAATTAAGACTTCTCTTTTTTCAAATAAGTTCATGAAAAAACTCAATTATTTTTAACATTAGGAAAATTAAGATCCTAGAAGCTTTTACATAGGACCTAACCTTCTAAGCCGTGGGGTTCTCAAACTTTCAGTAGCAGAACAGGGGCATCCCCTGACAGCTTTTAACTATTCTAGAGTCTCAGAGGTATGAATAATAAACAAGCAGCAATATAGCACTAGCTGATGCACCAGCTTCCTGGTAGTAGACTGCTCATGATAATAAAAATGTCAGCTCTGCTCCTACCTTGACTCTTGTGACAGATCCTGGAATTCGCAGAAGTCCCTCCATGTCCAAGGCCTCCTTCTCTAAATGGTTTATCAACTGTAATTATAAGAAAACATGTGTCCTCAATAAATTTGTCTTTCTCTGGGGTTTGTTTTTCAAAAGGATCACTGGCATATCCGTGCGCTTTATTCAATCTTAACCCCAACCACAAAGTTTTCTGCTTCAGGTAAACAGATGGATGGATAGATTATAACAGCATCTCAAAGCAATCAAAACAGTGCCAGAAGCCAGGATGATGGAAGCAAAGAACTCACAGTCTGAAAGACTAGTGGGACACGTGTACCAGGAACTCGTTTACGGTCTGTCTCTACTAGAAGTGTCAGTGGAACACCAAAAAGTCCGTGTTCTGCAACAGATGCCAAGGTCTTGTGAGATGACATATTCATTTTATTTAGTCTTCCAGCAGTATTAATTATGATGTCTTACAGGAAACAAATCTCATGGTATGCAACAATAGAGAATTTATTCCTATCTCTCTTTTTAACTTTCTTTTTTTTGTAAACCATCATAGGCTTGCCCATTGGGCCAGGATATGGCATTATATAAGTTCACCTTATTATTATTATATTCCACTCTCGAAAGATAGGATATTAGCTTCATTTAGTCTTTAAGTAAGTGATTAAGATGATTTACTCAATCATGATGACATAAGAAATAAATCTCAAGACAAACAGAATTTAGTAGTTCCTTCCCTTGAACAACAGATAATTCTTGAGTAGAAAATTTTCAAAATAACTGCAACTTCACAGGTGGACTTAGGGTTATTTTGAAAATTTTAATTTGGCATATCAGCAGATCAAGATTAAGTAAATGCCATTAATTCTACTGGTTTGTTAAAACAAGTTTCCTACGCTCTGAGTTGGTAAGATTTTCAATGCATGTAACCTTCACAAAGAAGCCATGGTGCGCCCATCAACACAAAAACTCTTCACAATATGCTATTCATAAAACTTACAGGGGAAACAGAAGGGTGGAATCATCACTTACTTTCTCAGAGAAATTATCTGTAAAACAGTTAAATCAATGAGCCCCTATCTATTAAGCCATTAAACAGGTTCTAAATATGTATATGTATACACAAAAGTATTATTCTCAAAAAAGAAAAACTTTCCAAGAAACATCAAATTTCCTATTTCTCACCTCGAGACTTTTTCTTCCTCTTCAGCTTAGTGTAAGAAATGTTGTATGTGTCAAACAAAGCTGTCAGCTCTATGAGGGCAAGTGGTTGAATTCGTTCCATGTCTCCTGAGGAAATGTCATCAATCATGGTGATGCCCAGAGAATCATGTTTGGGCTGAAATGCCTGTCAAACAATCAGTATCCCGAATAGTGAATGTCAGTTTAATACAGTAGCAGTTTTCCTGTCCTCCTATTGACAACAGCAATGTGATTAAGGATAAGGCAGAGAACAATAAAAAAAAAAAGTAAGTTAGGAAGATTAGAAAAGTGCAGACAGGAGGAAAATGACAATAATGATGATGAAAATTATAAAGAAAGAAATCAGCAGTCATTAAGTGTGAGTATGCAACAATTTGTATTACAATGTAAACTGCATAAAAGGATGTGAACACTGCTCGTTGGGAACAACATGTCATCCTGCAACAGGAGTCTGCAAACAAGGATGTGCAGCTGGATTTTGTTTGCCATACTGCAATGAGAAATGCAGCATGGGCTCACATAGTGTCCACTACACAAGCAGCTGCTGAATATGTCTAGGGAAGATCGTTTAAACAAGGAGAAAAGTTTGCTTATCGATTTAAAGCAATAAAGACCTGTCATGGTGCTGTGATCACAATCTCGTGATTATCGCTACCTGCGTATGATAGAACAGAAAGTAGATAGGAGCAGCCTTAAGAATAATACACAGTGATAGATAAAAATTATTTTATTTGTCTGCTTTGGATTATTTAAGAGGTCTATTGCTTATCACAAGGCTGCTGTAATTTCCTTTCTGTCAATCTGTATAGATAAAAAGGGAAACCCTAACAAAGTCCCTAAAATATAAGCTCATTAATTATATAAACTATGTTTCTTCTTATAGCCGTTACAAATTCCCTGGCTCTTTTGTCTGATGGTTAATTTTATTTTTATCTTACCGGCAAGTCCACCTTGTGAGGATCGGGTTTCAACTGTTGATTCTGCAATACAAAGGTCAAACAAACTGAGGAATTAGCAATTACCATTTTACAGATTATTAATCACCATATGTATGTGTGTGTGCATTCATGTGTGCTCACGTTTGTCTTATGGTGGAAATATAGAGGTGTGTGGATATAAATAACATTTGGTGTACAACTGAATGTTAGACAGCATGTTCATTTATGATTGATATATTGCTGCTGCTGCTGTATGTGTAAATGCCAAGCCAAGAGAAAAGTTCATAATTCAATCTAAAACTGTGCCTATTGCAATAATGCACAGCGATAATATCGTATACACTGTACTGTCTGGTACACACATTCATCCATCACTAACCTGATTGTCTTTTTCTTCCAAATGAAACTCTATTGAGATCTCAGCATCAGATAAAGCAGGCAGGGGACTCAATGCTTTTCTAGAAAGGCGATTAGTTGGCAGTTTGACAGATCCTTGTTCTCGGAAACTCAAGGCTTCAACTCCTTCACAAAAAAATGACACAGAGATGTTCAGAGATTACAAAAAACAAAAAATACCTCTTCCATCATAAATAAATACAACAGCATCCAACAGTCTCAAGAAGCTGATCTCTGTACAAAGTTGTAGCCCAAACCAACACCTTTACCTTCTTCTATTCCCCGGACTTCTTCAACTTTGGCCCCTTCTAAAGTGTACTCTCCTTTACGGTAGTGGAAAGATGGAGTTCGTCGATTGGGGGTCTGGTTCTCGGCTCCAGAGACATCAAGAGAGCTGCGAGGACTGGGTGGTTCCTAGGGAAAAATTTGTGGTAATTTGATTTTTATAGTAAATTAGTAAGTTTATCATAACTTCATTATTAAATGTGGTCAGTATACACCAATAATACCATCTGGACAAAGGTCCAGATCCTGTCCCTAATGACCAACTTAAAGCAATGAGACTTTCATGCTTGAACTCACAATAAGTATTTTTCACCCACACATTACCCAGTTAAGAATGACTACTCCGGCTCTTAGTTCTTGCCTTGATGGCATCAGCCTGTCATGAAATCTCTCTACTCTTTGCAACAGTTTCCTTAGTGATGTACATAAAAATGTCTTCAGTCAGAGGCCACTGCCCTGCTGGCTCTCACAGCATAATCACTGTTCTGCTTCCAGCTATTTATAGCCATGGTGGTCCACAAGGGTGCTATTTCAATAGCATCTCATCAACAGTTAGCATTTAAAAAGTGTATGGGCCATGCAAGTGCATGGATCCCACAATATCCACATATATGTTCAATCGTGTAATTAAATGGGTGAAAATGTATTTATCCTCAACTACGTGAACACCTGGATTCCAGGGTATCCTGATGTATGTTCAACTGTGTAAATATACTCTATGGTTTCTTGATGTATCTTCAGCTTTATAGATAAATAGGTGAAAAAGTATGTACATTTATGTTTAGCCATGAAAATTCCTTCACGATCCCCAATGTATTCATGTGTATGCTGTAAATGTAAGGGTCATCTATACTTAAGTTCACTAATATGCAGAGCATCTGGTAATGCTACAGCTTTTGTTCAACCATGCAAAAGCATCTCATCCATACAACAGACAAGTAAGCCCCAGCTTAAAGACAGTGACTAACAACATGAGAAAATGAACAGGTGACAAAGAATTAGGCATAAATATACTCTTGGATAATAAATATATGAAAACCTCAATTTCCTTTAGAGAGTGAAAGAATAAAGTATCTTGTATCTTGAGTAAAGAATGAACATCTCACGAACTGGGGAACTGCTACTGTTATTAGCTGCAAAGATGTCTTTGACGTGCAGTTTACTCATGGCCCGCTTTTTGCGCATGGTGGTGCTCAGGTAGTCAATACGCTTCCTGACTGCTTCTGCTTGAGGCCGAGTCAGAGTCGATGTCAATCCTTCCAGTTCATCGTCACTGAGGTCACGCCCATCTGCCATATCATTTCATTGACTTTCAGCAAAGGACTCAAAAGAATAATGCTTAAATGTTAACCTGCTGTAAAATTTCTTTGTCTCCTTGCTTGAATGAGCACTAAGCTGCAGCTTGGGGAATAAAGACTTTTTTCCCCCATGGCATATTATGTAAAAGACTTCACTGAATAAAATTTGAAATATGCTATTAAAAAAAAAGATTAACTACAAGCATCAGACATTTTGACAGATATAATTGCACTTTGGATTTTTAAATTAGACAGTACAATACTAAGCAGTGTTCTCATACAGAATACATTTAAACTTGTTAGTTGAATTTCATAAGGAAATATTAGTCAAACTTGTTACTATTGTCACTTTCTTGGGGTTACTTTTTGTCCTTTGAGCAACAGTATACAAAATCGTATTAAGATTTAGCAAACTACCAGTCAAAGTCAATATTACAACTGCATCCTGTGATAATCTAGGGCTAAAAAAAATTGAATTCAGGATAGGGATGAAAAGAGATACTAACCACAGAATTTTGATACGACAAAACCATAGCCAGCATTTGTCAGCCACTCTGCTTCTGCTTCACCTTCTGCAAAAGTTAGGAAAATCTAAAAAATTAATCAAAGGATTATCATAGAAAACTAATGACAGGATTTCCCACCTAGATTAATAACACAATTACCTTAGTATCTCCTGGATCTGTGGTAGGTTAGCTAATCCACAGTCAACACTGCAACCAGTGTGTAGTTAAGTATATGTTCACTCATGACAGCTATTTGCATATGCATATGCATTTGTGTCCACATACATAACAATCATTCTATTGCATGCATGCAGATGAATCTGTGCACATGACTCTTACATGTATATGCTAGTATATGTGTGAATGTATGCCAGTGAAAGAACGCTGTGTTGCTAGCATGGAAGTGAATGATATCCTTAACTAGCTGCTCTCTCTAACAGCAACACAAAACAAATTCACACAGATGGCAATATTCACAAAATACAGAATCTCATTACAAATTTACCAAAATATCTTTGAAATAAAGGTCAAGAGCACACACACACACAATCCTTCCTCCAAAGTACACCTTTTATTTTTTTTCCTCCAGCAAGAACCTTAGCTTCCCTGATTCTACATGCATGCTCTATACATAAATCAATGTTTTATACCATCCACATCAATATTACCACAGTAACCCTGAGAAGTCTCTTCACCCCTAGATGAACTTAGAAGCCCATAAAAGAAATGTGCAGCCTCCAAGTCAGAAATGATTTAACACTTTTTTCCTACTGCTGTTGGGTTCACATGTCAGAACTCATTTGAATCAGACTGTCTTTGTTGTCATCAAAACAAGAAACTATCAAAACAAGAACTCATTTATAACATCTGCTTATTGTGCAGGGCTTATCTATAATGGATCCTTTCCTTTGACTGCAGACATGTCTTTGGTGGGTATGAGAATCTGTCAGGGAGTGAAGGGTTGATGCAGGGAACACAATGACAATGACCAACTTTATTTGTCCCAGCGGGCAATTTGAACATGGGAAGGAGCTCTAGTCACAAAAGTAAATGTTGGAAATAAACATAAGAATTAAAGTTCATTGCAAGGTGCAGTGTTAAAACATGTGAACAGTGAAAAATATCAGCAAATGAAGGAAAAACAAAATGAGCAAGTGACAATTATATATAGATATAAAACAAACACTTTTCAGATAGTAAACATTTAAGCTGGTTTTGTTAAGTTCTGTGAACCTAACTTCATTTGTGGAACAGCATTATATAAGTTCTCTGATTCTATTACGTTACCTAAACTATAATTATCTCCCAGTATTTTATCACTCAGCTTGTTTTTCTTCCTCTCAGAAACAAAACCTCTTGTACCTGACAATATCTCTGCCACACACACGCACACCACAAATAAATTGTGCTCAGAACATTTTTACATCTGGAGTTAAAAATCAACATAGAACTAAGCTAAACATCCCCAAGATCACGAGAGAATTTTAATCAAGAATCTGAAGACTCCAGAACAATTTTAAATGGGGTCTGAAAATCCTTGCATTTTACAGAAGGCAAACCTGGTATAAAAAAGATACACAGCTGGATTTCATTTTGCACCCAAGTTGTAGACTTACCATCAGGAGTCTTAGGGAGCTCTTCCTCCTCCTCCCCATCTTTGTTCTCTTCTATTTCCTTAAACTCATTCCAGTAATCATCCAAACCCTCCTTGGAACCATGGGATGCCATTCAGTCTCGACAAGACACACAAACATGCAAAATGAACTCGGTGAGCTTCAGCAGCTTGCCAGGTGGCATCAGAAGATCAGGCCATGTGGAAATCATCTACCAGGTGTTATTTCTTGGTTGCTTGTGCAATTAGCCAGCACTTCTGTTAAATGCAAAGCAATTTCAATGCCCTGAAAAGATGGGACAAAAGTGAAGGATTACTAGAAATATTGATAGCATCTTCTGTATTTGTTCTAGTGCCAGCTTGGTGGCACTAAGAACATTATTAAATATGTACAATATTTGCAAATGTTCACAACACATTGTTCAAAAGTGACTCTTAGTCTTTTCTAATTTTTAGTCAGAAAAAAATGGATTAAAGTAGCATACTTGCAAAAGATTATAAGAAGTGTCTACACTATCTAAAGTATTTATCGTCCCTCCTTTCTGAAAAAAAAAAAAACAAAGTACATTTTCCTCTTCATTTAAAATAGGGAGGTGTTTTTTACACACACAAAGAGTGTTGTAAAAACTTTATCTCTATCCCAGCTTAACTGTGTCATAAACCACCACCCACCTGCTTCCTATTCAACCACAATCACCTATAATCCACATCTGAATTGGTTCAGCTCCACCACTCAAACAGGTTGAACAAGTCTTACCCACCCTGGTATCACATGAGATAATAAAGAGCTGCAAAAGGAGATCTAGACCACCACAGGTAACAAACCGATGAGGGCTGAGGCAGCGCCTGAACAAGTAAGGAAGGGAAGTGATAGCTCAGTGGGGAAAAACAGAAGGGAGTGGATTAGTGGTGGTAAATTGGAAAGGGAGAATGTGATGATCAAGTACAACAGTATTGAATAAGAAATTTAATTCAAAATGATGCATTCTATAGAGAGGTTCAGACTCCAACTTTTAAAAACCTCTTTCTTTTGTTTATTTTGCATCTGTGGTGATGAGCAAATCTACTTTCTCTCTTTCGCTCTCCCTTACTCAGTTTCTGTCTCTCTCACATATAAAACGTTCCAATAATGCTTATTCCACAACAGTTCCAAAACTGTATAAGGGTAACAGCTTCTTTAATAATAATAATTGAATTTCCAGGGCATTAGCTCATTTAGAGAGGAGCTCAAGGCACTGTGCATTATTAAAATTATTTTAAATTATTGCAGTAAGGGTTATCTTATTTTTGAGAGCGGTTGTAACAACAACAGCAACAATAATAATATGTGTAATTAACTTTCGTTTTTCACAGGCCAGTTAGTTTAAGAAAAGCTGATAGCCTAGTGGTTAGACCAATGGTATTCAAACCTGAACATACACTAGTAAGTTCAATATTGGTCTGATGCAGCACACTTCCTCCAGATGACCCAGCTAGAGACACCACATAGGGTTGGGGAAAGTTAGGCAGTGAATGAGGGAAGGGAGATAAGTACCACTCTCAATTAGTTGATTCAGTTGGAAAGTGCTTCCACCTTGAGATGATTTTACATTATGGGGAAGAGCATAATGCTGGAGTATCTGGAGAAAATCCCCGACACCCAGCCTTGTGAACAGGTGTCATATACAGAGTGTCCCAAGATGAGATCTGAACCCAGAGCCTCTCCCTGCACTGGTGACAAGTAAGTGTTCTAACCACTACACTACCAGGCACCCCATAATATCTCATTCTCCCATGCTGACTAGTCTCATGACCTTTACCTTTGTTTTAGTTTGGTGCATATAATGGGAGAGTTTGATTAAACATTGGAGCAATGTAGATTACAGGGGTGATAGTAACAATGTATTTGATAAGCAGAAAACGATTAAAACTGAGAAGTAAATAAGCCAACCATTTACTGTCCCTTTCTTAATTTACAAATTTTAGCTAAGTACTTGGCTGCTTAAAAAATAATTTCCTATTATTAAGATTAGAACATTAAAAGTGAACATTAAAACTAAGTAGTGGGGTAAAGAGAGTAGAAACAGGTATAAAAATTACTCAAAACTTTAGGCATATAACATAAATAACATGTCTTCAGCACACTGGTTTTGTGATGAGCGATGGGGAATGTGGAGGGTGTGTAGGGAGGGGGTTGAGTAAGCAAATAAGAAAGCATGAGTATATGCATATGAACAACTTATCACCCCTGTTCATGTTTCACAATGTATAGAAGACATTTTTCACTCAACACAACCAAACCTAATTTGTAGGTGAACATGAGCTATGAGAGAAATGAACATTTTAAATACAAATTAATTTAGTGTAACTGCCTGCAATAATGATGTAGTTTTAAAGAATAAAGAGGGTGTCTAAAATGGATTGGGATATCTGCCACTGTCATTTAGCTATTTTTGTCTAAGCTCCTATTTTAAATCAAAGCTTCATCAGCATGTTTACCCACTGCATAAAATGGCAGAAGTTCAGCATATTTAAACTCCAGAGACTGTCTTCACTCTTCTAACTTCCTGTACATGCTACTGCATCTGTTGCCATACAACACTGCCTATTCCCTATGTACATTTTGATACACCTGTATCCTTGACATATCCATACCAAGTCTTTTGCATATGCCCTATTATCTTATCACCATATATTCTTCATCACTGCTACACTTGGATAGAAAAGCAAGTCTAGGAGATTGAGAACTGGGTCTGTCTCTGTGTATTACATTATTCTTGAACCTCCTGCAGCAATAATAATAAAGTGAACTTATAATGCACAGTTTCATGACCAAGATAGATCCCGCTCTCTGCACAGACCAATAATGGTAAATGAATGATAACAGCCAGTGGACAGTGAGGTACCTATAGACACACTGAGCAACATAAAGATGAGGTACAAGAGTAGAACGTAAAGGAATGAAGGTATGAATGGATACAGGTACTGTAAACAGCGTGAGATGGAATCGTTGCATGATGTTTAGCATGACAGACAGTATTGCAAAGGAGTTAAGAATAGTAATTCAGGGATAGTACTTTGTGAAAAGATATATTTTTAGAGAGCATTTGAATGTAGTCAGAGTGGCAAATGTGATGTGGAAGAGAGTCCCATTGCTGAGCAGTACATAGGAAGAACATCTTATGTTTGTGACTGTCTTTGTGGGAGGGAGGGACAGAATGCAGAAGTCTGATGAAAAGTGAAGTTCATAGGGGCTATGAAGGTTGCATGCACTGTGTTACCACATGCTGATGATTACCACTATTAATGATCAAGATTCTTCTATCGGTCAAGCCACAAACCTGTATCTCAAGTCCGTGAGTTGAACTAGAAATGGCAAGTCAAATTTTGCCCTTACAAACTCGTAACATTTCATCAATATTTCTTGAACGACTGCATCCGAAATTTACGAGGCACAACAAAGTTTGTCAATAATCACTCCTGTCACTCTATTTAAACAAGCGCGTGAACAATCAATGATAACACACAGTTTTCCCATCAAAACAGCTTTTTAACTATAAGTTTACCTTACCTTTTAATTTCTCGAGGTGAAGAGATGTTATCCTATTTGTCCGATAACGGAATCCTTCTGAAACCAACCAGATTGCAAATACTGAACCGCCCTACTGTGAGCAACTTGCAAGTGAACCGATACGAGGGAAACGAAGTTGACACACCTGTCACCCTGCTTTCTTAACTTCCGGTCGTCTGTGCGGCTGACTGCGCATGCGCGCTAGTTGGTGCAGCAGAACTGATCGTGAACTGATGGAACAGATGGAGAATTTTCACGTTGTCATTCCTCCTCCTCTCCACACACACACCCGTCATTTGTCAGAAGGCTGCATTCGTGAGACTTTTAGAAATATTGACCAGCCGGAAAAAAAGGCTGGTGAAGCGTTAGCTGTCATATCAATTATATCCGCTAGATGTGAAGCGATCCAAGTGGATGCTACTTCAGCATTAGATTCAGTTTTGGTTTTACATCCGCGTCTGTGTGTTTGTGGATTTTTTTTTTTCAGGCGAAGGCGATTCTTTGAAACCGAAATCAAAAGGAGGAAACGGGTGCTTTTCTAACGATCGACTGACTTCGGACAACTGCATGACGCTCTAAAGACACGTGTTTTTTAGAATCCAGACACACTATATAACTGGTAAAATGTGTTGTTTGATTCAGCCATGAAACCCAGTATACATTATAAAATACCTTCCTTGTATCGGTAAATAGGCCAGACAAATTACATAATTAATAATAATGACTTACTGAGTGCTCTTTCCTGATGGTTCACAGCACTTTACCAAAAATAACGATGGTCACAAAAAAAAAAAAAAAAAAAAAGCAACACAAGATTATCAAAACAACGAGCACATGCTATCAGTCAAAAGCACAACGAAATCTTCACCCGCTGCTTAAATCCTAACAATGATGAAGCATATGTCTCAGCTGAATGGGATGGGAATTTCAAACAGATAGCTGCATGGGGTAGTGAAGGCAAACACACGCCCATCTAAAGACTAAGTTGCTTCTAGTGACAGCAACTTTTTTGTAGAGGAAAGGAGAAACCTAGAAGGAAAATGGGTGGACACTTGCAGAAAGACAGGCTGGAAATGTGCCCTCAAAATGGTGAAAAGCTGGAGTTGCAATGTTGTACAGTGTATGAAATTTCACTGATAACCAATGAAGTTTCCTGAACAAAGGTGTATCGTGCGCATGCTTAGATTTAGAGAAAACGAGGGGCGTTGCATTGCTCTTTGCATGTGCACGATCGGTCAACAGCTAAGCCCAGCAGCAAAGAGTTGCAGTAGTCAAGTCACGAAGTAAAGCAGAGACAAGTTCAGCAGTAGCACGTTCCCATAAGTACGACCGAATGCTCACAATCTTGCGGAGTTGTAAGAAAGCTGCTCATCAGTAGGTGGAACTAACATGCCTTTGCATGGGAAGAGCTTAATCATTCTAAGACAGAAAACAGCCATTGCCAGCACACTCGGGGGACTGCTGCAAGCACCCCCCAACTTAACTGTTAGGACCAGACGGTTCGCAACCGGCTCAGGGAGAGCAATCTTCGGTCAAAGCGACCCGCTGTCCTTAATCAGCTGTACCAGTTTCTTCAGCACGAGTGGCGGGGAATTTATCAAGGGACTCTGAGAACATCGGTTCAGTCCACGAGACAACGGCACCTTGCCTGTATTTCGGCAAATGCTGGAAACATACTATTTTTGACTTTTCTCCGATACTGTACCAGTTTTTTTAAAACATGGCTTATGTCAGTTCAAGCTCAATTCTTCTAGTTAAGGTTAGGTTTAACCTTGATTTTTTCAGTAAACTTGGCTGTTTTATTTTTTAATGAATGAAGAAATCATGTGATTCAATGTTATTGCGTTTTACTGGCACGAAATAGTGATTGACGACACAACTGGCCTTTCCTTTGTCTTGAGCAGTGTATATATATAGATCATTTTGCTAGTGTACACTAATGCGGATATTGTTTATTTTCTTAGATGAACCTGGTTCAAAATGACCGGTTAGAAAAGACTATATAGATACAATTGTGACTTTCCTCTATAATGCAAACATCGTACGGATGAAAAAGAGAATGCTGGGGGTAGGGAGTCGCTTAGCAGCTTTATCTTCCTTTCTCCTTCACAACCAGTGGCTGTCTTCTCTTCTCTCACTCCACCCACATCCAAACTAATCTGTTTTATTTGTTCAACGCTTAAACGACGGGAGGTCACACAGGCGTATCAACTGAATTTTTTAATTTCCCCTTGACGCCTCCACCCCACCCCCGACAAAAGGTGTCAACCTCAACAAGTTAGGAATGGAGTATGATAAATGCACTAAGTACAAGTGTCCAAGTGTTTCATTTTTCTACAAGGAGGCCACACATTTACATTACATATGCTCCGCGAATTAAGCTTGATGCCAATGAAGTGGAAAATATAAAGTTGGAAGAGTTTGCAGGACAAAGCAAAAAACAAGCTATCAACATCAACCTTGGGAAAGGGACATCAAAAGTACAAGAAATCAGTCCAGGTTGCTAATTATTATTATAAGTTCTTAGCATTTTCTTCATTATGTCCAAGAAATTCAAAGGGAAAGATAGACTAACAAAAAATGTAATGTCTCAAGTTTTGCCTCTTTGCCTTTAATCAACAGCTGTACAGATGAGCATGCTATGTACCATTTTGCAGCAGCTGTTCAAGTGATTCTATGTTATCTGTGGTACTCTACAGCTAAAATCTATTTTCACGTTAACTCTTTTTATTTCCTGATGCATTAACTTATTGCTTTTTAAATAATTTATGCAGGTAACAGTATGAAAGAATAAAAACTTTTTTCATATGCAGTTAGTGGTAGGTTTTACTGCTATGCTGTTGGTCAAAGTATATAAACTTAAAGAATTAAGAGCTATGAGATGCTTTTCCCACAAACACAAATAGACACAAAGTGAAACAAAATTGTAACATTTTATTAAAAAAAACCACTCGTCTAGCGCTTTTTGCCTTTTGCCCGTTTTTTAGAATTGATAATCTGTCTCTGTTTCTGGAATGCCTGAACTTTGGCTTTCTTTCTTCTCTCCTTCAGAATTTCATCAGATGACTTCAGTTTCCCAGACTTGAATTTGCGTTTGCCTCCTTTCTGTGAAGAATTAGCTGCCTCTGCCATGTATCCTGTTAATAAGATAAAAGCTGGACTTAACAAATGTACTCAACTTGGCATAAATCCTATTAAAAAAATAGACTTCAATTTTGTCATATCAGTGAAGCAGACATCTTGCTGATAGTAACTTCATCACATCAATCTAGCAGGTAGCCTCCTAAAGAGCAAAACTTGACACATGGGTGTCATCCATAGACATGCATCTTGAGGCATAAGAGGTAGTGAAAAAGAAAAAACTTAGTAACTAAAAGAGAAACTAACATTTCTCTGCTTGCTAACGTGACTGCTGTCACCCAATGACCTACAAACAGTGTGCTAAAGACAGTAGCATCACAGCCACACCACTATCCAAACAGGGACTCACGTTTTCGTCCTTTTGTCCCCATCACTTGGAAGCCCCTTTTCTTGCCACCCTTGTGATTACCACTGTTGTTGTCGTCCTCCATCTCATCACGTTCCTCATCTACCTGCTGCTGTTTCAGCCAAGTTTTATAAGTGACAAGAGAGTCAAGAAAAACATTCTCCTCTTACACATCTTCAAGCAAACATTACTTAAATTTGCATGGCCTTTTTCTGCCACAAAACACAACTATCATTTATTCATGAATCCAAAAATAGCAAAACAAAGAACTGGTGTCTCAAACCATGTTCTCACAATCAAGGATATAAATCTGACTTGTATGAAGCAGGGATCCAGTGACCACTTTCAGTCTTTATTTTCTTTTTACCTTCACCGCTCTCTCCTACAAACTTCTTTCGCTTACGATCCCTGAAAACATAAGCATAAGCATGATTACAAAACCCCAAAACAATGGGCTACATTTTAATGGAGTTGAATTCATCAGTGGTGGAAAAGAGACATTTTATGATGGCAAACTACATGTAAAATCAAGCAAGCACACAAGGCCTATCCTTGACCTCACTCTCCCCAAACAACGACTGAGAAAAGGAAAACAAAAAATCTCACCATTTGCGAATGTTTTTCAAGTTGTGCATTGTTTGTGCATCATCACCTGTGAAGTCTAGAACAGCCCCATTCATCTGTTGACTAAAACTATCAGTTACCTTGTACCTACAAAAACACAAAAAACCTGGCTTCAGCTTTTTGAACAAAAAAAAAAAAAGTGCCTTTTTTGAGTGATCACAGAAAATTCTTTTGCTTAACCATCCTGACACAAACTTATGTAATAAAATAAGAAGCAAATAATACTAAGAGCTACATTCCATAGTTTCAAGACCTGTTTATTACATATTTAGCCATTGCTGATAGTATGGAAAACATTTCAAAATTTAAATCATTATTACAAATTTTCAGAGCTAGTCACCTGTCCTCGTTTACATGGATTTTCTACAAGAAGTCTTTATACTCATAGAAAGTTTCAGTTTTACTGAAAAAATACCCACCTTAGAACCATGTCTCTCACTTCTCATTTAAATGATAAGCAACAAATGAATATTCTGAACATATAAAAACTTCTTTCTTCCTAATGTTCATTTTATTTACAAATAACCAACCAATGCACAAAATCTACAGTAAAGGTTTGTAATACAGCAGACATTTTACCCTGACTCAGTAGAATGGTCAGCTGGTCTGTAGGACAGGTAGTTCTCTGGGTCTCTCACCTGAAGCACCTTCTTTCTTTTCTGACCTCTTGCACTCTTATCCTTCTTGCTTTCCGATGAGCCAATCACTTGACTGAAAACACCCTGTAATATGAAACCCACAAACAGGTTAGCTGTAACCACTACACCAAGAATGATGAGTTAAATATTTAGAATCTATTATAAAAATCTGCAGAGGATTGTCAATACCCACAATCAGGGCAGTAATTTGTTTGTTTAAAGAGGGGTTGTATCTCTTAAGTTCTGCTGAATCCTCTGGTACAGTTGATGAAGAAATAAAAAGTGTAAAATGAAAGTAAAAGGTAAAGATATTGGTATGGTACTGTACATCAACATCTTCATCTATGACATCCTGTTTGCTGCAACTTCCTTGCTCATGGGGCCGTGCACTTGAATGTTTTTGCTGAGACCGCCGTGCATCAATGATTTTGCCATGCATTAACCTCTTTTCTTTCATCACTGCTAAACCTGGCTTCTTTGCTGCAGTGTTGACTTCAAATATTGTCTGCAAAATGTCAAGAAAAAGGTTTAAGGACCGTTATCTTTCTCTTTTCTCAGCACATCCTAGGTGTCTTCATCTGTTGCTACACAATTTTAGCTTTTCTTCTCACAAAGTTTGTCTGAAATGAAGCATACTCTACCATCAACAGCCACTAGTTTTAATAATCTATAATTTTTCCTTCACTAGATTTATGCTTTTAACAGTATTGATATAGGAGGTGGTACTTATTAAAACTCCTAAAAATTAGCATCTTAAAAGTCTTATAAGAAACATGAATATTTCAGGTAACAAATAAAGTCAAGCACTATTTTTTCTGAAAGATTATGTGAAATATTCAGTAAGAAAAGACAAAATGTCTTGCATATAAGAAAAAGTGCATTCATCAGTAGTTTTTGTTTTAACTTACATTTCTGGTTTTGAAAGCTTTCAAAGCAAACAAAACTTGTAAGCGTTCACTTTCTGCTGCATCCCTGACTTTATCTGTAAATACAGTATGAAAAAACTTCAGTGTGTAAAATTTGTTCAAGAGTTAACTAAGTTTCTAGCTAGTAACTCGGCCTTAGCATCACTTTACATATTGTTAACTTCAGAAGAATAAACATTTTTCTCAGAAAACTGTCTTGTCCAACATACTCAAGACAGGATGCATTCCAAGCACCATTTCATTTTCTATTTGCTTGGCTCGTTTGATAGATTCTGTTGCTGCAGGAGGCCGTGATCGGATATATTGCTTGTAAGCATTGTGAGTGACACGCAACTGGTTTTTCTGCAAAAACAAACATTTCATGTTTTACTTCAAGTCTAAATAAAAATGATATCCTTTCATCTCTGATTTTATCCGCAAACACAATGTGCAAATTTTGTTTAAAAGTTAAATTCCCAGCTAGTTAAGCTACATTAGCACTGCTTTACGCATTGTAGACGTCACAAGAATAAACTCTTTAATATTTAAAAAAATCATTTTCTTGCAGCGTTTATTCCTTCAGTCTACTGGAGTATAAGAATGGCACAAAAAAGGCAAGGAAAACTTGGATCATTTTCTCATCCTTTAAAAATTTTTTAACCACCACAAATTTATGCTTACACAAGCTTTTGCATGCATGGTTACTCACCAAGTCAACTGATCCATCATGAAGAAGCTTCATTTCTTCTGCCATATCATCCAAAAGTCTTTGTGGGATGCTACCATAGTAACCATCACTATCTGTGTGGGACAGGGAGGAAAGAAGCACTCAGATTCTGCATGGTCATCTCTTCTCCTGCCTTTCCCCATCATTAGTAGGCAACTTATTTACCCCTCCATACCCCAGCTTGATTGTCCTTGTAATTACAAGTCTCTACGTTAATGGCACAATTTACTGGTCTTGTGTATTAATAAAACAGGCTATTTCTTTCCACAAATCTTATTGGACCACTGGAATATTGGGGGCAGAGGGAAATGGGGTTCTCTGGGAGCCTGTTTTCAAATTCCCACAAACATTTCTCTTCAAGCCAAATTCTAGAAATCTGATCATACCATCTTGCTGTCCATCAGGGGGAACCACTTTGATTTCTCGTCCAAGGAAGACATGCAAGTCAACAAGATATGGGAGCTCTTCAGCTGCAATCAACGAGTAAGCTACACCACTTCGTCCTGCTCGAGCCACACGACCTAAAATCAAGAAGCAAAAAAAAAATAATAATAATACTCATTTTTTTCGGCAGGTCCTTATTCACCCATGAGGCAAATTTTGTATTTTTTCCATGTATCCTAAAGGTAGATGGAAAACTACTGTTCAACTTCTACTGTCTCAGTGACTATTTGGAATGATTTTTAATTTTTTTGTAAATTATCTTTTTATGAACTCTGTATTAAGCATTCTACTCAGAGTTGGATGTCGTATTTCATGAATTTATCACGTCTGCTGCAAAGCCCATACAGCTTGCCTGTAAGGTGGGGAGATGCATTCTGCAAATCATGTTGTTATTATTAACTTATTGTTAATTATCCTTCCTTATTTCATAAACTCCCATATTATTCTACTCACCAAATCTTACTTATGCTCACCCTTTCATGAAGTCTGTGAGCAAACAACTTTCTGGTCTTAACCAGAAAGTTGTAGCTGATATGTTTCACAACACAGTTCCTACTCATTTCACAGTCTAACACTCGTTAAGTCACCAAATCTTAATGTTCACCCACTCACCAACTCTATGGACAAACAGCTTGGCTTTTGCAGGAAAGTTGTAGTTGATGACATTGTCTAAGTGGGGAATATCAATCCCTCGTGCTGCCAAATCTGTCACAACCAAAACTTTAACTTGCTTCTGTTGGAATTGTGCAACATGGATCTTTCGAGCAGTTTGATCAAGGGAACTATAGATGTATGTGTTGGAGATATTTGCCCTTGACAGCAACTGAAAAGGCAAAGAAAAGACCAATTTTTGATTGAATTTAATAGCTTAAGGAATACTGTCTTCAGTCTTGTGGATTTAAGGTAATAGCTTTATTAAGCGCTGTTGGTAAAATCAATATGATCTCATTAAATAAACAGACTTACTGAATGCAGATCATGACAAACTATGTAAGTATATGCATAATAATAACAATAATAAATTATATAAAGCTGAATTATGATCACACAGAAGCAAGCACTCAGCACTTGTCACAAAAATCAAATTCAAAGATGGGCAAGGATAAGGATGCACAAAAGACAGTGAAGACCAAGAACAAGTTATCAACAAATGGGAGAAAAAGAGGTGAGTAATAGATTATGTTTAGTAGTGGTCACAAAGAAAAAATGTTTTTTAATATGTTTAAGATTCAATGATCAGCAAAGGATATAAATGGAAAGTGAGTTACAGTGTTTTGCTGTACCACAGCTATGCTATTGTTTTGGACACAAAAAGATAGAGTGCACTTGTCAAACAAAGATCAAAAGGTTCTGATTGGTATGTCAAGAAAGAGAAATTCAGAAAAGTAGGCTGGACAATTGCATTTAACAAACTAAGCACAGCCCAGACTTGTACTGAATGCAAGCATGAACATAAAGCTAGTGAAAAGAATGAAGGAGTGACATAGTCCTGTATTAATTTGCTTTCAGCACCAGATGGACATTCATAATGTTGTGTCTGTTCCAGCTCTTTGTAGATTCTGGTCATATTCTTGATATTTGGAAAGTTTGCTCATTGTGCCATTAATAAAGTTGTACTGAAGAAGAATTATGTACTTTCTAACATTTGAAGTCTGAAAAGGTGTTCAGGGCAGCCCAAGAGCAAGAAATTAAAGTTTTTCAAAAGAGAATGCAGATGGCCCTATATTAGGGAGACTGACAGATAGCTGAAACTTCTCTGTCAAGGGTCATGTCTGCAGTAACAATGAAGCCAAGATTCCTAATAACAACACAAAGGGAATGTAGACCTCACCAAAATCGATGATTTTGAGTAGTTGGATAGTTGTAGATCAGTTATGTTGTTGCATGCAGAAGAAAGCTTCTGTTTCATGACATGAGAATGTGCTACACTAATTATTGAAGTACTCTGGATAATGACTGTAATCTTGAGCAAGCAACAAGAAGCACTCTTGTCTGCTGATAAGCAGAATGCTTATGATCAACCCTTTAAAACTTTGAAAGACGCTCATACAGTATCTTCAGTACAGAGTGTCATTCTCAGTGAAACAGATGGATCAGAACTTACCATATGAAGATACTCTACATGATGTTTGGTAGCAGCAAAGACCACAGTCTGTTCATTCTTTGCAGAAAGCTCACGAAGCAGGTAAATCAACATAGAAGCTTTTTCATCAGGACGGCAGGCAAAAAAGGACATCTAAAAGACAAACAAAAAAGAGAATTAGAAACAGCAAAAAACAATGAGACTGACCAGAAAGGAAGACGGCAGTTTTCAAAGGTTTCCCTTCCCTACCCAAGAAAAATATTTGATGTGACAGTAAACAGTAAATCTACTGGCACCTTCACAAGCTTTTGAGAACTTTGGTATAACATTTTTTTTTTAAAAGTTTAAACTTAATATTAGTCCGAAACAGTCTCCAGTTCTGATCAGCACTATCGACTAAGTGTTTCTTTAGGTCATGTCTGTCTTATAGAATTTTTCACCTGCTATGTAAGCACCTGAAAGTCAACATCCATGGATAAGCAGCTGTTCCCATATGCCCACTTACCTGGTTTCAGTCACTATGCCAGATTTACCTTTAGTAGTGGACTCAGCTTAGTCTCCACATCCAGACGAATGAGAACTGGTTCAGATAGCCCTGCCTGTGCAAAATCAACAAGAGACTTAGGGAGGGTAGCAGAAAATAAAAGGGTCTGGCGAGACTCAGGAACCCTGTGAAGAATTTCTCGCAGCTGCTCTGCAAAGCCCATCTCAAACAACCTGCAACACAGGCCAACACATGTGAAAAGTACTAATAAATGGTGGTATCAACATTCATGTATGGCCCATACATGTCTACACCAATCTGTAATTTAGTATATATGCAATGAATACAAACTTGCCTGCAAAAACTATATAAATGACAACTACTGATTATCAAACCCTATCACAAGCATGTTATCAGACAAAACAGTAAAAAATCTAGAAAGATTGAATATGTGGATGGCACAGTGAGAGAAAGACACACGCACACACACAGATGCATGTATGTTAAATCTCTGAAACATGGTGACAAAAAAACCAAAACAAAAAAAAAAAAAAAAACCCACTTAACAAACAAATTCTTTGTTTCTACCACTGCTTTCTCTTACATCTTCTTTAGAAATCACAGAGCCATAAACAACAGAACCATATATCTGATAAATCACACAGAAGAAACACTGAAGAAATCACGATCAGAACACCTGGACTTTCATACAAATTTTAATCCTTTATCCTGCAGCCCTCTTACCTGTCTGCCTCATCAAAGACAATGTACTGCACATCAGTGAGACGTTTGTTCATTTCCACAAGCACATGCAGAAAACGTCCTGGTGTGGCAATGATACTGCAGAAGAAAAGATTTTTGGATTTGGGGTTTTTTCTTTACATGCCAGTTGCCCTTACCAGTAAGTAAAATATGTGATTGGTGCACAATCTCCAACCTTTTAAGAAGAAAACCAATGTACTCGGAAATTGTAAAAATGAGCAGAAAAGAACCTTGTGTTTGTAAAATTCATGCCTTTTAAAAATTAAAAGACAATTTGGAGGAACAGCTTTTCAGCACATGGCAGCACAGTAATCCCTAGTCATAACATAAAAAATGATTCATAATAAATCAAAACGTGACAAAGGCAACTTTATGAGGGGAAAAACTTACATGTCAGGATTTTCATGCAAAGCAGAAAACTGCTCTTCCATCCTGCAAATAACAAATGTAATGTAGACAGCAATAATCAATTGAATTACACAGAATAATTACACAGAATATGAACATTCTTACTTTGGGGGATTCTCTCTCTATTTACACGAGCTCTACTTTTAAATAATTATTTGCAAAAATGAAACTGTAAAAATCAAATACATTCAAATTAGATTTGAAAGACAAGTTTAGCCACACTCTCAGTACATAAGCTACAAGAAGTTTTATGAAACTCATTCTGAAGATGCAATGAAAGAATTCTATATACAATTTGTATGATATACAGATTTTCATTATTATAATAGGTCATTGGGAAATATTCAGAAGTTTGGTTAACATACTTTATGATCTGTTAATCTGTGAGGCAACAGAGGAGCCTACTCAAAAAACCCAATTAACTTACTTATCACCTCCAAGAATGACAGCAGCTCGAAGACCTGTGAACTTGCCCAACTAAAACAAGAACATTACACGTAGATAAAACCAGGAAAAATCTGATAAACAATTTAAAACAGGAATTGGAGGAAAGATATTTCACACACACATAGCAACTGGCGCCTTTCTGGTCACAGCACTAAACAAGAGAAACCTTTGTTGTAAAACTAGTTTACAAACTTCAGTTCAAGGCAAAAGTAAACTCGAGTTTTTTTCGTTTCAGTGCTCACCATCAAAATCCTTCCTTTCACTACCACCAATACCAAGAAATCAAGGCACATAATAATTCAATTAATAATATTCTAATAATAATAGTTCAGTTATTTGCTTTCTGGTGTGAATATTAGTTTTTTTATTGATAGCAGATCAAATGTTACTGCAGTGAGAAAAATGAATATAACCAATCTTCAAAACACGCATTATTTAAGAAGGATAAATATAATATTCTTCGCTGTCAAATTGTTGAAGTACCCCACCTCTTTGGTAAATTTCAGTGTCTGCACAGCCAACTCACGAGTTGGTGAGAGAATAATGGCTCGAGCTCCTTTAGCAGAGTGTTCTTGCAATTTTTCCAACATCGGCACCACAAATGCTGCAGTCTTGCCACTGCCAGTCCGTGCCATGGCAACCACATCTTTACCTTCTAGAATCACTGGGATGGCCTGTCACAACCATGTATCATGTTATTCACAAAAATTGTGACAATGGCATTCAATGGAAAAAATAAGAAACAATGATGCACAAAACATGCATGCTTCAGGGCTTCTGCTTACGCAAAAAATTGCGTACAGTACGCATTAAAAGTTCGGAGGACCCCTTCAATTTTCGTCAATGGGGTCCCCTTCAAATTTGGGCGAAGAACAGGGACCCCTTAAAAATCTGAAGAAGGGGTCCTTGGGACCCCAAAGAATTTAGCCTTAGCAGAAGCCCTGATGCTTGATTTAGATTCTGTTTCAAAGCCCATAGCACAACAGTTAGTGTTTTTCTGTATGGCTACATTGTGCCCGGTATCAAGATATTAGGGACAGAATAGAACAATCTTTGCAATTTAAGAGTCTAAACTAAGAAGTATTAACTGGTAAAAATAATTTTTAAAAATTGTTGACTAGCTCTTCAGTTTGTAAAGACGTGTACCTTGCGTTGAATTGGAGTTGGCACTTTGTATCCTTTACGGGTCACTCCCTTGTAAACAGCATGAGACAGACCTTGTAAAAAGTGCAACCACAAAATAAAAATACAAGAGACAAAGTATCAAAGTTGTAATACTTCTTACTTTTTCCGAATAGCTTGTTGTAAACAGAAATATATAATAGTTCAATATATAATAATTCAAAAGCACTTTCGTTTATCGTAAAATTGGCTCTGAGATTAACATAGCGGTAAAATAAAAGCTCTACACCTGTAATGATTATAACAGAGACAATAGGTCTACATATGTACACTATAGTACACACAACTATATACATTCAACAAGAATGCAAGTTGTACCATCCTAGTCAGTAAATATTTATAAATAGAGTGGAACCTCGGCCAGCGAACGCCTCCAATAGCAAACATTTCAGATAACAACCGAAAATTCATTAAAACTTGCACAGGATACTAAACAGCACGTCACCTACACATGACAAACCAGCATCTCAGACCAAGCATCATTCGCTCTCGAGGCGCAGTTACGATCAGTCAGTCGTTATCTTTATATGTGCGCATCCTTCTTAGTGATTTTTGTGCTTTATTTTAATAATAGAGCCCTCAATTATGGCTCCAAAGAAGATTAAGAGCAATAGTAGCAAGGTAAAGAAAAGGAAGCGATCAACAATTGAATTGAAAAAGGTAATGATTTCAAAGTATGAAGGTGGCATGTGTGTGTTGGATATTGCTGCCAAATATGGTATGTCGAAGTCAACAATCTGAACTTAAAGAAGCTAATTTCGAAAGGAGTAAGTACTTTAACAAAGCAAAGGCCTCAAATAATGGAAGTAGAAAAGTTGTTGCTTGTGTATATAAATAAGAAAGGTATTAGCATCAGTGAATCGTTCATTTGTGAGAAGATTAGCAGAAGAAAACCCCAGGGACAAGTGCTGCTATATAGCCAGTAACTTTCATATATTAGCAAGTCAGCATGCGCTGGTAACCAATTACATCTATATCCTTTATTTCTTATTGTTTCGGATACTGAACATTTCGGGTACGACCAACTTTACAGAACGGATTGTGGCGTTTAGCCAAGGTTCCACTATATATGTAAAATGTATGCAAATGGGAAGCATATATATATAAAGCAGATTTGTGTATTAAGCATGGAGTGATAACTTTTCTTGCTCACAACTAAAATTTAAAAAAATGAATATTCACCCATTGCCTGAAAGCCACCAGATTTTTTCTTCTTTCTATTGTGAGCCATGACAAGACGACGTGTCTTCTCTCCAACTTCCACATTATCGTCAGAATCTTCAGCAGAAGACATCTTCTGTGTGGACGACAAGAGTTTTGAATCTCTTTGACTTTGTCAGCATAAAAGTGGTAACGAGTGGTTGGGGGAACGCCACTAACAGAATGCCAGTCCTGATTAACGAGATATTGGTGGAACACACCCCAAGGAATAGACACTTATGGAAGAGTCCGGAAGAAGTTGAAAATAGGAATTTATCATCTACTTCGTTAATTGTTCTTTGGTCTGTCTTCTCCTTTCATTTTACAGTTAATACAATTTGGCTGCTACTACTACAATCCGAAATACTTTAAGTATGAAAATGTACACATTATAAGAAAAATGTGAAAGGATATAATAAATGCTTAGCTGAAGAATTATTGACCAGCTTAATGTCGGGTATGTCCAAAAATAATTTATGCTGATACCTAGACGAATTGGTTGTGAAAGCCGTAGAAATAATACCTCCCAACAGCAACAAGTGCACGCTGTACAGTCGGAACAGGAAGGGGAAGACTCGAATACAGATATTTTTAACTTTTACCATCGAAGAGCTCTTCTCACAGAGTTAATGATTCAGACACTAAAGTCTGAAGCTCTACTATAAGCAAAAAAAAAAAAAAAAAAAACGAAAGGAGGCGATATCGGGACATTTCATGAAAGTATTACCGGAATAAAATAAAAAGAACTTTAACTTTAAAATGCATACAAGTTTGCGAACAGCAAACACACTTTTTCTCATGAAATGATTTCTCGGCTAACGGGAAGCAGTCAAGAACTATCACGATTTGATTGATTAATGAACACAATCTAAGAGATAAGGATCGAGCAACAAAACAAACTCTATCTCTGTCCTAAAAAAAATACCATTGTGATCTAGAGTCTCCTTAATGAATACGTAGACAATGAACAGAACATTTTTTTTAAACTGCTGTTCGAATGAAATATATATAGCCATTCGATCATAAATATGTTTTTATGAGAATTTAAATGAATTGTAAAGATATACATATTTCACCGGATGTATATCTAGATATACAGTAAACAAAACAGGAAAAACGGCTAAAATTAACACAATAATTTTCAATACTTAAACAATAGTCGCGGTTTGTTCACTGCTGATGAATTATGTAGGAATTCTTTCCAGAGCACTCTTCTGAGCTGAATGTGGGATTGTGTGAACTGTGATTATGTAGGCGGTGGGTGTGAATAAGTTATATGGTGTTGTTGATTGTTAACATTTGTGTGTGTGTTATTCTAGCGCTCGATTCCTTACAAAGCTGCTTCTATTATTACCCTCTGGGTTAAATATTGCTGTATCTGATCGGGAAAAGTCACTTGATGATTAACCCTGTGATAATGGCCGGGTTTTTAAAAGGTGTGCCTGAGACGATTGATTTATGCCCCTGTCTGCACGATACTCAAAGTGCTGAAGCAAATACGAGTTTTTACATTTCTCTCTGCCACTGGGACGCCACTGCACGCACATTATAACAGCGCGTGGACACACACACACGTGCGCACGTGTCTGTGTACGTGTGATAGAGAGATGAAGGGGAATAGGAATGATAAGTTGCGATCAAGACTGCCTGTGGAAAACTGAATCTAAACTGTCTTTGACAAATCATTTTTTTTAATTTAAAAAATTAAAATGCATGTACGTGGATGCACAAATGCATGGTTTTGTATATTTGCACATGTATCCCTATAATACAATATGATAATCGTGTTATACGATATGAATATTATACGATAATACTTTCATTTCAACTTTTTATGAAATGACCGATGCAAGACAACTACATTTTTAGAAAGCCACAATCAGTTTTTTATTATAACCCACGAATAACAAACACAGTCTAGTTATAATGACTTAAAACCCCAATAAATTCACGATAAACAAAATGCGCTCACCAGTGAAGTATATTTGTCATTGCTCCCCAAACAAGAAATATTTAAGCACAACTTAAAAAAAAATATAAGAAGGATAAAACAACTTCAAACAATTTTTTCCGGATTGACCATCCAATTTATCTTTAATAAATGATGAATGAGATTTTATTTTAGACGTACAGAAGAACAATGAACTTTGAGTTGTACATTTTCGTCCGTATCTTTGTCCCATATCCTTTAAACCGTCATAAAACTATAAAAGCTACTAACTATGCAGCTAGACTACAAGCAATTGAAAGAAAGACCCCCCACCCCCCAAAAAAAGAACATCAACAGCAACAACACTGCGTTATTAATGTGATTAAACATAAAGCTTTTTAAACAGAATGTTTAGTTCATACTGTGGGACCGAGCTATTTTTCAACTAAAAGTATCCTCCTCGCAGAAGCCCGGAAAACAGATACATATCGGGAACAACTGGACAAACACAATGTATTCTTAAACTGATACTGATATATGTTTATGTAAGTTAAGATATATTAAGAAACAAACACATTTTGCTGTTGGTAAAGTTGTGGAAAATTAAGATCCTTAAAAACCCTGATTCTTACGTAGTCCTCGTTTACTCCACGAGACAGCTTTGTTCCAACAAATATCTAAAAGCGAAACTTTTTTTAACAGTTTTTAACTCAGTCCTTTTTCGCACTTTCCGCCTCCAAAGGCACTCCCGGAATCATAGAAATATGTCGGCGATGATGTAGTTAATGCCGAACCCTAAAGGAACTCTTGATCAGCTCCATCTCTCTTGCCATTTGACAGAGGGAACAGATTCCGCAGAAGCAAGTCACACAAGAGTCGTTCATGATTGATCCCTGTGGAAAACAAGAAAGACTTGATGTAAGCACGTGTGGAAAAATTAGTTGATCTTAACAGGGGTGGAAAAATTACCTCAGATTATTTAGCTGATCGTTTCTGCACTTAATCTGCATGCACACGGGCATTCATTAGTAAAAATAATTGATTAAATGCACAAATGTATTCCATAATAGTCTATAAAAATGAAATTAATAAAAATATTTTGATAGACAACATTTGAACGTAAAAATGAAGACCCTACCTCGCTCTTCTCTCAATACTGCTCTGTTGTGCAAAAGATGTTTACGACTTGACAGTGGGTTGGAAGATCGATGCCTAAAAGGCTTTCTTAACCTGACACACATACTGTCAAATATGGGACTGATGGGGAAATTTGTATGCAGCAATTACGTAGAAACCACTTCTGGGCACATTTATCGAAATGTGATGCCGTGCCAGTATGTGTCCCATTAAGAAGTTTCTTCAGGGAGAAACTAACCTGTATATTGTTCTGAGTTCTCATCTTTATTCTCAGTCCCATGAGCCAGCCAGACACACAACAAGGGAGGCAAGACGATTCTCCCATATCTGTAGCCAGTTGCACACCGAGAATGCATGGACAGAAGAGGCCGAGGCAGCCTGTAGACAAAGTGACGGGTTCAAAGTTTTTGTTGCGAGACTAAGGCAGGTCAAGTCCTAGAAGATACCTGTCTTTGGCTCGAAGACAGTGGACCTTCCACCGTCACCATTCACACTGCTCTACACCTGTAGCCCTCGGATTTTATTTACCTTCCTTTGATACCTACAGTTCAAATAAACCTTCTATATGTTGGAATTATCAGGTGATCTCCTGAGTCTACGACTGTTTTTAACTACAGGACACCGTTACACTGGGGTCTAGTCATCTCTCCTTCATGACTACAGCTCCTGAACTGGTTACGAGTGTTTAAAGTCTTCATCTGCCCACTACCAATGTATCTTAATGTCCTAACCTCTTTCTTGAGAATTACTCCTAACAACAGTCAATACACTGATAGTCCATCTTTAACCCCTCCTCCCTCGTCTATTGACTACTTCCCCACTCCTCTTCCCCTGCAGAATCACGATGCCATTACTTATCGTTACCCTATTCCTCTTTGCGCTTTCTATATGTGTCTGTTTTTAGCCATCTTTTATTAGTCATCAGTACTGTTGTTTAGCCTTCCGTCCTACGCATGTGGTCCATGTTTCCTTGTCTCAAGCGGTATACAATCACACATTTGTTATTGTTATTATTACTATTACTAAACTTGACGTACATAAAGGATTAAAACAAGAACAAGAACAAAACAAACTATCCTGTTATAGATAAGACAGAAAAAAGAGCATAACAAACGAACACCAACAACAAAACTCATGTCACCAATTGTCGCATTCGTATTTTATCACTGTCACATTTTCTGAATAAAAAAGTGTCCTTTTAAAGTAGTAAAAGAACATTTATATCAACAGGAAAAGACTGAAGGAATGAACTGCTATCCGGAAAAAAACAAACAGCGCTGCTAAACTCCTGGAAACTCAGATACTCACATATGCCCATGTCATCACAGCAGGAGCAGAGGTCGGAGGACCAAAGTCTGGGACCTGCCACAGTCATGGGTGAGGGCTGGTTAATGATGACAGTGGTCGTGGTATGATGGTTGATGGGTGCCCCAGGCACAGGTCCATATGGGGATGCAGGCGGGTAATATCCAGGTGGCGGATTATCAAAATATGGCTGAACCACTGGTGTGGGCTGAAAGAAGGTGAAGGACGTCTCAGAAATATTACCGTCCCCACTCAATATCTCTCCACCATCCGTCCAACATAAATACTGGGCGTGTATTTAAAAGAAGTTAATTTTGAATATTTAATTCAGACTATGCCTTTATCATAAGTATTAATATGCTTTCTACCAACAAAGTTACCTGAGTCGTGAGTGGACAGCTTCCGTCCATAATCAGCGGCTCGTCATCGGTATCCATGGCTACCTTGGAGGGGTTTAATCTGCCGACAAAAGTGATTGCATGAAACACACACACAATCATGAATGCATCTGTACGCGCAAAGCTCCTACATGGCTAAATCAGAAACAAGCCATAAAACTTCAAGCACGACAAGTCTGCCATGGAAGAATTCTTTGGATAGTAAGTTTTCTGGTTAACTGGTTTCTGTTTCTTGACAATGTTTTCTTTCGCCGGTTCTCCTCAAGGCACCATTCTTTCTCTCTCTCGCGCGCTCTCTTGACGAGTGCCTTATTATTGCCTTACAAGATCCTTCTTATTATTAGTTTCCTTCCAGAAGGTCCAAAGAATTAGCAAATGGTACAAAAACAATTCTTAAGCATAAATATTGAGAAGGCTAAAAAAAGGCGGATTTTAAGGAAAAAGCCATCTACTACTCTTGGCCTATCGATCGATAGTATAAAAATTAAAATCGATTCAGAATACAATCATCTTGGCAGCATACAATACAAATTCATTAATCCACAAAGGGCAATTCCAGATAATGTTCATGCTAGCAACATATAGACAAACATATACATATAAATGTGTGTGTATATATATATCGTTTGTTTTTTCTCTTTCTCTCTCTCACTAAATACGCAAGTTATTTTTCAATGCTGATCTCAAGGCGATCCATAAATAATGTCAGTCGAGAGTCCGATGTCTTTGAAAAAAACTGCGATCACTTTTTAAACGAATAGTTTCAGTTACTTTAGGAATTTACGGTACTTAGAGTACTTTTGGAAACAAAACTTTCATTGAGCCACTGCATGGGCACTTCGTTGCTTTGTTGTGGGAGTCTCAGCGGAAGACAAAAAATATGCTTAACAGAATCGTAAATTATGTTATAGCTTTAAAAAAAAAGAAAAAAAATACTCCTAACAAATCTGCCTTTCTGACTAGTTACATGTCATCTATCGCAAAGTCAAGGAGTCGGGCCTACGTTGTTGAACTCGATTTCAGTCAATACTTTTCCCTTACCCACAGACGCACAAGGGCCTGCTTATGCTAAACGAGCGCCACACACACACTATGTAATGCACGCAATGCACGTTTATGCTCGGCGTACACTCATTAGGACATCGTGACATGCAAGCGTCATTGCCCGGAAGTCGGTAGCGCGCCTGCGTGCAGGCCAAGCCTCGAGGTCAGAGGGTACTTGGCTGTCAGTGTCAGCGAGCTGCAACTGCTCAAGTGTTGTTGTTCGCAGACATATAAAGTCGCTGTGTCGCACAGACGTGTAGAACAGACGGCAACGCGGACACGTTTCAGCTCGTGCCCTGAATCTGTTGTTGTTGTTGTTGTTCAATTAATAGCAGTCATATATATGGGTTTATGTCTCGGCGATCCAAAGCAAATTTGATGTTTATGCTCATTGTGCAAATATGTCTGCAATTATAATATTTATAATTATATGCTTGTGGAGGTGCGTACATATGCATCCCTACAAAAACAATCACTCAGACAGAAAGATCGATCAACTTTAACGCGCGCGCGCACGCAGACATACACACAGAACCAGATTAACACTAAACGCGCGCCCACATCAAAATGAAATCCCGAAAAAAAAATAGTCGTAAGCACATTTTAACTTCCGCATGACCTTGTGAGAGAAGTCTAGTCCGTGGGCATACATATCCCCGCACATTCTTTACCCAGACAAGACGGCTTGCCTGCGCATTCGTCTTAGGCATTAATCCTCCCGCCTCACCCGGTCACAAAAGGATACATAATGAGAAAAACTGGGAACTTACCTGAATGAAAACCTTTCGTTTACTCAAGCTTTGGCGGACCGAAAACAAACATCCGGTTTGCCGTACTGACGTCACGGCCTGACGGTAATCGATTCCCTCCAGCCCTCGACGCACCCACAGCAAGAAAGGCGATCACATTGCAGGCCTACAGCCACAAGCAGTCGACAGCGTTTGGGCTCTGGGTGCGTTTTTGAATGGCGTCATCTACATTTGCCAGTAATAATAATCTCGGAATTAAAAAGAGGAAACAGAGTGTGGTCGTATGCCAGCAGGAAGGGAACTCAACTGGGATGTTAAATGCAAGCCGATGCAGAGTCGGTTAGGCGTGTTGGTGGGTGTGGTCATCGGGGGAGGGGGGAGACTGGCCCGTTAGGAAAAATTTTCATAGAGTAGAAGGAAGTGTATTGTGGACAAAAGCTTAACTGACATCGTAAATGCAATTAACAAACAGCTTAATGTCGAGCAAAATTCACACTCAATTTGTTTGTTTGTTTGTTTTTTTGAACACACACACACGCAGACAGACAGACAATTTGGCCAGTTGCATACGAAAAACACACCGTAAGAGAAACAGGGGTAGTTTATTGTGTTAGCAGACTATGATGATGACACTGAAAAACATTTTTCTGTCAAAGCCAAAGTCATGATTCCTCTTCCCACGATGATAAAATAAAACCGCTAATCGTGACGGAATAATGATCTCGGAATCTGCTAATTGAATTCTAACACTAGAGGTGTGGACACCTGACATAATTTGTAAAGGGTGGGTGAGTGGATGAGAGTGTTTCTGTACTTAAGTGTTTATATTTTGACTGCTATAGTTTGATTATTTGTGAAGACTAATTCAATTACATCATCCAGAAAGGATCCATGGGATCATAACTTAAATAGACATATCCCTGTACTCCAATCATTTCTTTCTATTCATGTTGATATTTGAACTGTTATACTTATCGAACAGTGTACAAATTTAAGATGTTGGGGATACAGGCACCAAGACCAATCGTTCAAAAAACAATTGCCCTTTACTAGTCACTAATAAAAAAATAAATATATACAAGATTAAATCGATAGACATACTAAAAATATAGACAAGGTACATACAATGTATGAAAGACTAAGACGTGGAAGACACTGAAAATATGGGAAAGATGAAATCCTTCTTCAAAAAAAAAAAAAAAAAGAAAGAGGGAAAATGTTGTTCACGTTGTTTAGATGAGATAGGCTGCTAAAATTAAAAGACTTCAGTTGGTTTTTTTTTCATGCACTGCTGATCACTATGTCATCTTATCACAATGCTCTCATTTTTCTAAATTCTACATTTAGATGAGTCAGTTCTTTATAAAAATGTGTTTCTTTAATCATTGGCCTATTTCTCTGTAAATAGCACGGTACTTTGTCTACTTAACCTTTGTGACAATTACAAAAGGAGAATTTTCACGAAAGATACTTGGCATTGCCTGAACAGCATGAAGGAGTATTTGTGAAGAGTCAACCAGCAGTCGGTCACATTTCTCTTTTTTCCGATTAGTATAGAGCCGAGTTGCTTTTTTTCTGCAGTTTCCAGAGGAGGTAGTCCAATGCAGAGGTTTGTATACAGCTCTGTGGCCAATGGTATGGTCCCCGTCGCCGCTCATGGGGGAGCGGCCTTGAACTCAGGGAGGTCAGATTGAACATTTTCTGATTAAATCAGGTTCATCGCACACAGTCTCACTCGACCCTACATTCTTTTGTGTTCACCTACTGTTTCATGTTTGTGTTTGTTTACTATTTGTACTATGCAACAGTCGCTGCTAGAATATACTACACACAGCACGAGAGCTCTCCTGTGTAGGAGGTAAGTTTCGCCCACTTTCCGAGCAGCGGGTAACACTGACGATGTTTGAAGACATATATCTCAAATAACGTATATCATACCCTCATACTACTCATACTATTATTTCTAGTTTATTTATTTCAAGATTATTATTTTAAAAGGCACTTTTAATGATCTACCTGTGTCGTGACGACTGACCCCTGAATTAAATTCTTTATATTTCTTGAATGTTTGAGTCAGTCTGGGTACAAGATGAAATCAATGAAACATTTGAGATTAGGATGAAAGAGATACAGAACTACAGTAGTGTCTGTAAGCTTCTTACGAAAGTTTTTTTTTTTAATTGTTTCAGTAACAAGTATATTTCTTCTTTCCGTTAACAAGAAAATATTAAAAGGCAGTGCAAAAACTCGTAAGAGCGCACGAGCAAACATTTGCAAAAAAATGGATGTGCATGTGTTTGAAAGGTTTGAAAGTTTTTATTGATTTTATATATATAAAGGTAGGGTCAGTTAAAAGTTAATCCTGATTTCTCGGAAAAAAATTAACCACTGAAGTCGTTTTATTCGATGTCAAAGCTAGGTGTACGTCTAAAAGACGGGGGTATAAAAGATTTCAACAAAACCAGGCTACAGATGCTTCAGCAAATATGAAATGAGAAGACTTCCGAACCCTGAACGAGAACACTACCTCTTCTCATGATCCAAAGTGCTGAAAGACTGCAGAACATAGATAACTGGCACAAGAAACATCACAGTTCAGCAGGAGACACTAAGATTGGAAGTAATTCCATAGACGAGACAAAGCGACAAAGACCAGTCCCCTCCAGCAAGTTAGCTGATCTTAGTGTGAGCATTTCTAATGCCAAATTTAAGCAAACATAGAGAGTAACTTATCATTAAACAAGAACAAGGTAAATGAAAGACACTTGGTGTTGTCAGATCAGCACGTAGGAGGAATGTGAACAATCTTACTTTTGCAGTCGGTCGCTATTAACCTTCTTCCGATTACTTCAGAGCTGTTTTTTTTTTCTCTGTTCGCAGCTTACAAAGATGTAGAAAGATCAGATCGAGCAACTTTCTGACTTTCTAAATCAGTTTTATTGCACAGTCTCGGTTTGGCGAAAAATCGAGAAAAACCCGTTTGGCACACCAATGTCGATCGCTGCAAATCTGGAACTGGCATTTTCTTTTTCCTTTTTTAACATCGGTGTCTCAAATGTCTGGCTCCTATCGCTTCTTCCGATGACCACAGCTCAAACTGTCAAGGTCTTTAGGAACTTCTTGTTTCGTGAAGACGTCCAGTAGATGGCGGTCTCCGCCTTTACCTGCTCCCTCATTCATATCCCATTAATTTTCTTGTAGTTTGTAATTGTGCAGCTGTATGTGTTTCTCGTATTTTAAAGCTCAAGAGAATTAACCTCAAAGTCAAGCATGAAATGCTTTTTAGTATTACTAGTTGAATTCTTCGACCTGGTCACTAGTGAAATGGCACAGCTGGTGGTACTTCATTTTGGCTTTAGTCATGATCCATTCATTTAATTAAGATTTCAGATTAAGAACAGAATTAAACCAGCTGTACATCGTAAGCACGCGCTACAGACCTGTTACAGAGCAGACTCGTAAAGAGAAAGCGAGAACTCGTTTAAAGTGATGCTCATTACTGTCCTTAATTTCCTCCCTTTTCCGCTAGATGTCGCCATACTTTTAATGTTTTCATCAGATACAAGAATATTCAATCGTTTCTAATAAATTAAGAGTTCTTTCTTTAGTCAAGAGTCCAATTATAAAGTCTGTTAAAGCTAGTTACTTCGGCAAGAGTCAAACTTTGTCCCTTTCTAGTCTTTATTTTGCGATCTAATCAGAAGTGCTCGGTCAGCACACACTAATTTACGAACCGTTTCTCTGTACTTACTTCCGAATATGTAATAAACAAAAAAACTTGAACAAGAACTCCAGTTTGAAGTAATCTGCAATAAACTTAGTAAAACGTCTCTTGTGTTTAAATGAAGCCGGTTGGTACGAAAATCGGGAATAAATAAAGGTGTGATCCAGAATAGCAAATGGGGAACAGAGCACACAAGAAACTCTACAGACAAAGCAAGCAGCATTCTAGTGAGAGCTACTTCTTTCAAGGACTCTGATGATGATGTGTTTTTGCGCCACTGAACTATTTCCTTCATTTTGACGATCATGATAACGGTAGCAACAAAAACTATCAAAGGACAACCCACGGAAACAATGAAACCGAGAAATATGTTGTCCAAGGCTGCGATGATAACTTTATTTTGACGACTAAACTCTGTCTGACTCACCTCGTAGGAGGTTCGATGGCTGGTGAGGTCATAGACACAAGTCATACGATAGGAAGAGGAGACAAAGAAAGTACACGAATAGGTCGTTGCCAAGGAAACCAAAAGGAGAACGGCTGTGCCCTTGACGCTGACGATGGTCTTCGCTTTGAGGGGCAGAAGAATGCTCAAACATCGGTCGCAGGCGATGAGAGTCACGAGGATTTTCGCGGAGTAGCTGGACCCGTACAAACCCATAAACATGTTGTTCATGACGAACACGAAGACTTGCGTGTAGCGCTCGACTGTGGTGAACTGAGTGTACACGCGCTCGGCGTACAGAATGAAGGAGAAAGACGTGTTGAGAAGATCGACGAAGGCGAGACAGAAGAGACACAGGTTGACCCTGCTAGTGAGTCCCTGTCTGTAGAACACAACCAGGCTCAGGCAGTTAGTGGGCGAACCAATCAGGAAGAAGATGGGCATCAAAATGGCGGACTTGATCCTGTTGACCAACTGCTCCACTTCATTGCTGAGCAGCTGTCCAGGGACATCATCGAAGGAGGAAATGGTTTTGACCACCACGCAGCCGCTGTGCATCCACGTGACGTCATACGATCCGTTTGTCGACGACTCTGTACCGTTTGGAGATGTCGTCATCATGGAGATGACTTGGCATCTGTAAGTTTTACATTTGTATTTATGACAGGCACCTAAGGAAGTAGAATTTTGCTACATATGTAACAGGTGATAATAATGAAAGAAGAAAGGCAGGAAGAGAACGAAATGTTGATGTAACTGAGCGAGAGCTATTCTCGTTTTAGGACTGCCACTCGTTTAAAATGTAGCACATAATTACGTAGAGTAGATAATATCAGGCATAAAAATAATTAAATTGCTGCCTGTCAACTGAAAACCAAATCATTCGATGAGGAACAAGAAAAACCGACAAATGTGACCGTGACAGTTGATATCTTCATGAGACAGATTTCCAAGTAAGAATATAGACATTCTGCTTAATGCTTCGGTGATATCTGTGAACCTTAGATGCTGGAAGAAAATGAACAGAAGCGAAGCTTTGAAGAACGGAATTAGTGGGATCCGCGAAGACCTATCGACCACAATGAAGACGATGTAAACTGAAGTACTCTGAGCACATCTCACGATCATCAAGGAGTGAGAAGACTCATTGAGCAGACAACTGCCACGGATATGTCGCAGATAAAAAAAAAACAAAGATGGCGAGTCAGTGGTCGACTGATTCCTGTTATCAATCGTGTCTAAAGAACGGAGGACGGATGGCTCAACGGATGGCCACTTTCATACCTGACATTTTACGAGGGTGATAGCCACAGTTGTAGCACGGAACCAGCAAACTACCAGATCCTAGTGGACTGATATTTATTCACCAAAGAATACTATCAAATGACCTTAAATCAATCTTTGTTTCTGTTACAGTTTTGGGACTAACAAGGACTGGTCCGTGACCTGCAGCTTGCTCCCTCTGGTCTGTAAGCCTGTGTGCTTTCGATCGAAGGAAGTAAATGTAGGCAAGGAAAGGAGAACAAATTGAAGACCCTACAAATCAATGTCTGTATAAAAAATATCCATTTCATCGGGGTATGAAAAACATTTTCCACGACGACTTGTTCTACTTTTTACGCATTAATGTAAGGTATTTTTTAAAAAAAATACTGAAGTATCCCATTGTTGCTACTGATCTGTACCTGAACATCCCCGATATTAAGGAATTTTTAGGATAGAAAAATTTGCAAAGAAATACCCACTTTAAAAACATGTAATTATAACAAATACATTTTCAGAGTTTTAAAAAGAGCCTGATTATTTTTTTAAAAAATAATTCTT